>QEOT01123990.1:29651-116369 GCA_003123785.1 Pterocarya stenoptera
TTTTTTTTTTTTTTTTTTTTTTGAAGAATAGAATTTCTATTG
The DNA here is from genome assembly GCA_003123785.1 of Pterocarya stenoptera. Lineage (NCBI taxonomy): Eukaryota > Viridiplantae > Streptophyta > Magnoliopsida > Fagales > Juglandaceae > Pterocarya > Pterocarya stenoptera. The sequence continues at coordinate 29,694 of QEOT01123990.1, forward strand.
GTGAAGCTGTTGTAGAGGGATTCCATAGTATAATCTCCCTGAGATTCCATTGTAAATGGTCAGCATTTCGTATATTTCATTTATCAAGAAAAGCTAATAAAAAGCTACACAGAAAAAAAAAAATCAAACAACAAATGGGTAACTAAGATACATTTTACTTCCTTTACATGTGTTAGCATGTGAGAAAAATTTACACTTTCTTTACACAGAATGTGTATATATTCAGAGCCAAGTTCTGCTAGGGACACTTCAAGGAGAATTGACCAAGTAAAATGTTCCGAAGATCAAAGACACCGAATCTTTGTTTCACATCAAAAACTAGAACTGAGAAACCAAAAAGGACGACAGCAATATGTATCACATCAAAAACTGCAAAATTGAGAATCAAAAGGTTAAAGCGCATTAAGAAACCTAAGAAATCTCAAAGAATCCATGGTGGGAATCCTGAATGCAATACCTAGATCAAAAACAAGATTAGACGAGGAGAAAACGAAAACCTCAAAACGAACGATCTGATAATACTCTTCCTCTCTCGTTCTTTACTCCTTCCAGTGAGTCCCATTGCCCTGCCTTCTCCAACATTTTGTACGCTTCCATTGCAAGCACACCCGCATTTTCTCTCTCTCTCTCTCACAAACGGGCTGACGGGTTGTGAGACAAATTACAATGTATGTAATCAATATATATATTTTTTTTGAAATGGCGAATCTCGTATCATTAAAAACCGGACATACAAATTTGATTTAAAAATAAGTCAATTACAACCAATAAAAGCTCCCCAGCGCACATCCGTGGCTGACATGGTCTAGTCCCACGGCACACCTCTACAGACAAAAGTCTGAGAGATAGCACATCTCTATCCAAAAACAGAGGTAACAGATAACAACTAAACAGACTCCATCCACGACTAAGCAGGACATGGAGGAGGAACACCCCGATCTCTCCGCTACGCGGAGTGGGGAGAAAACACCATTCCGGACCAAGTCCGAATGGGAAACACCATTTCTGTGATTTCTTAAAAATAAAGACAAAACATAAAGAAAATTACAATGTAAAACACTGTAAACGGAAAATCAGTGCACATAAAACACAACACATGGCGGGAAAACCGACGGTCGAGCTTTGGAGATCCAGTGACGCCGGTTCTGAATCGGCAGCTCGATGCGGCGTCAGATGATACCAGGGTGGCGCGTGGGTTCAACGCGCGGCGAGCTCCGAATCTTGGGGAGAGTATGTAATCAATATATAGACCTTGGGGAGAGTAGGTTGGTTACTGCAACGGCTACTTTTCCCTTTTTTGTTTTATTTTAAAATTTAAATCCGATGATACGGTGCCAGTTCCCTCAATCAAATGGGCTTAAGGCTCTGGTTCTGATCTTTTGATTAATATCAAATCATGTTGGTGCCAGTTCCATTCGTTATATGTTTTATTTAAGACATACTCCCCTGGCATTCTCTTCATGTTGCTGACAACTTACAGCACCTCGCTACGTGATGATACACTTAGTCTATTCGCTCTTTCTGCAAGTGATGGTCTCTTAACAGTTTATCCAAAATCTCGTTAGAAGTGTGAGGCAGATGTTGAAGAAGTAGACAGTTGGATGAGATGACATTCTGGGAATGAGCTTGGTGAGGCTCCCGCTGACCAGTCTTATGGCCACAATTAACTCCCATTCCTAGTTTCCTGCACGATGGGAAGGGAAGGTTCACATCAGAATCCATGGTTTTTTCTGGTTGATGGTGTTAAAGATGGCTATTACTCCAGGGAGAAACATGCATTAGATGTTTCTCTAGACCAATCGTGTAGGACCGATGCCAATTTTCTGAAAGGAAGGTTCATGTTCTCTGTTTCCAGCATCCAGGTTGAATTGTTGGAGATTGTTCAAGCTTGACTAACTTTGGGAGGGTGGACAGTAGCTCATTGAAGCATTCAAGATACTAAAGGGTGCTAGCGTTTGGTCCCTTGACATGGCATAAATATACATCTATGAAATAAGCACCAAACTGTTTCTGAGGTCAATTTTTCACTTAGACGACAATACTGGAATGCTTTTGATGAAAACGAGGCTTCATTGTTGCTCAATTAAAAATTCATACTAGTTTATTCAGCAAAAAAGTGATAATTTGATGCGCACAAAGGGCTGTAGAAGGTTTCTGCTGATTGCTGTTGGAGGTCTTGGAGCTTGGGAATAATGATATTTAGGGTGGTTGAAATGTTAAGAATATTTGGTCAGATCTTAGATTTCTTGATTGTATGTGACTCATGAATTTGATGCTTCTTCATGCACGTCTATGAAGTCCATTGCAAACTGCAACTCATGCAGAAAATGGAAGCCACCCCTTCCCACTAATGAAATCATTTTGAGCAGACATTATGGCTGGGAAATATCTGTTTCAAATTCTTCAGAGTATGCTTTTCTCATGTAATTTATTTTTGTAGTGTATGAGGAGACCTTGAAATTTGTTTTCAGATCAAATTTTTTATTTTCAAAATATGATCTGAAACAGAAATTTAGAGAGGAAAGTTTTCATTTTTCTTCAGCAAATGGCCTGCAGCCACCTTGATATTAGGCCACAAAACATCACTCAAATCACAGAAACATTAGCTGGTACGTCTGAAAATATATCTACTCTCAATCATAGTTTACATAACATATATTGAACACAAGATCACCGAAGACAAAGGATCGAATTCAAAGGAACATAATAAAAACATCCATAATAATTTTGCATCATATAATATTTATATATATAGACCACAAAGTACAATTCTAATTAATGAGACCAGAGAAAGGATCCCATGGCGAACTTTCTCTTCTGTTCAACATCCCCAACGATCGGTAGCCCATATTCTTTAAGCAAGCAATCCAGCTTCCACTCCGGCATGGTTTCGTAATCGGCTTTGGTGTATCTTGGGTAGTGCAACGGCATTTGGAAGTGTCCGCATCGATCCTTCCCTTGCTGTCCATTGGCTTTGCTACCTACGTTTGTTGAAGCCCTTGTCACTGACTCCATTGCCTCCCCAACTCCAATGTTTCTCAATCCTTTCTTCTTCTTTACTCTACTCTCTCTTGTGCCCAGTTCTGGCAAACTGGTGGGCTATTTAAAGCTGTCGACAAGATTTTTCTTCCTTTATTATTATCATTTTTTTGTGGTTAAGGTTAAGGAATATTCTGCAAGCATGGTATTTGGAGTTGATTTCCAAGAGACAATATGAACACGCGAAAGAAAAAAAGAGTTATGTGGGGAAGTCCTTTACCAAAGGTTTTTGGGTTAAAGTCATTACAGTTTTACCACAAAATCAGGTAGATCTAGGCTACAATTTTGTTGCTTTAATCTCAAGCTTTTCAGTTATAGTTTATTTACTTTTTCTTGAGCCTTTGTATCATGAGAGACATAAAAAGATAGGCGCCCGGCCACTGTTCCAACTCTAGTCTATGCTTAAATTAAACTTCTACGTCTTTGCTTTTTTATTTCACAGAAGCTGCCAAATCATGAAGTTTTTGGCTTGTGTTTAGATATTGTTGCGTGCCGTGAGTTCTTTTGGAAAGGTTGTTTACCAAGATCCCAAAATATCATCTATAGGATAATTTGAAGTAAATTTTACTACACTTCATCATGCATGCCTTGGCTGGTCTTGAATATAGATCTCGTGTGTCCATTCCGTGTGTCCATATCTTTCACTTGAGGTCTTTTAAGTTTGGATAAAAACTTGATAGGGATCTTAATTCGTGTCTTTCATCACTCCCAAATATTTGTTCTTATTGGCTTTGAATTTTTGTCATAGTAGCTTTCCCAAGGTGCCGGATTCCCCAAGAAAAACAACCCTCCTCTCCAAGGTGGTGGATTCCTTTCTCTAGATGTAATCGAAAGGAGTAGTAGATTGTGTATTAAAAATATACATAGACAAGAATACTTAACATAAATCCATCACGTTTTCTGTTTTGGGATTAATATATTAATATCCATACCAAATAAACACACCATATGGTATCGCCAGCCTCACTCCCCTCAATTACAACGAATCTACTAGGAGCGATCATTCTTCTTATATATTGACTCTTCGATGACCTGAAAAGATGAACGAAAAACATAATAAGAATAAATTATATATCCATTGTTTATTTCCCTTTCTTCTGATCATTTACTGAAACCTTCAATTTCGATAGTCAACTATAATGAAATAGTTATTCTATTTATAAGCAAGTGTGAAGGACACACCCTATACCCTAAAATCTATTTGCAATAGATCATTGTGACTATAAAATTTATCATACAAATCAAGTCATACCAAGTCAAGGGTGTGTCCTTTATATCATCTTGCAAATGAAATTTTTTATAATGAAATGTAACAAATGGCGAAAGAACATCATGAATGCTAACCTTTCTCAACTGAAAAAAAGAAAAAACAATTTAAGGTTGATGGTAATGACTCAGTAACCACTAGACTATGCCTATTAAATGCAAACATAAATACGTACTGTTGATTCATTGTTTCTTGTCCACACAATCGGTCTGTGGAGTATGAGACAAGGCAAGCTGTCCATTAATTTCCTAGTCAATCATAGAGCATTCAAGATGAGACATCTCCATTACATATGAACATATCTTCTCCCAACACATTACAAGTGATGAAGAATAATTTGGAGAACCAACAAGACATATAGACCACATATGGTTTCTTGAATTCTGTAACCATAATACTTGTCAGTGGGTCATGGAAACAACCAGCATTAGATTCCATAGACCCACAAAATTCAATGTACACTACCTTCAAATTTTAGTTGAAATACCTAAATGGAATATGAATATGCTGAAATTCCTTTGGGTTCTTAAGTGAATGCTACTTTGGAGATTGCATGGCAACTTATTTAGCTAGATGATTCTGCCAATTCACATCTCTTCCCTGTTTTGCAATGGTAGAAACTTTGATCTGCTATTGAAAACAACCGGTCTTTGACAAAACTACATCAAGGTCCTCAAATAGGTTCAAGATTTATGACCCCCAAATCCTCATCAATGGTGTCCTTAGCCTCGATGTAAAACCTTTGTCATATTTATCTACTATTTGAAGCATCATGTCTGAGAACTCGTAGTGTTAAGAATATAATACAAATAATAAAATCTACATATTTCCATTAACTTAACCTTTTGAGATAAATAGTGATTTCACAAGTAGATGCAGTAAGTGATAGAATAGTATTGTGGCATCTACTATCACTACTTCCTCCCATTACACCCCATTGTCTTCTAGACAAAGTCTATAGAGTTCATACCACTAATATATTGTGATACCAACTTATCCTCGTAACCCCATTAAATTTTAAAAAAAAAAATATTTACTTATCATTCCCTACACCACACACCAACATGTGATTTATCATTTTTGTCATTCTATTTAACCACACACATATTAATGTATAAATATGTGTATTTAAATAAAATGACAAAAATGACAAATCACATGTTGTTGTGGGGAGTCCCCTTTCTAATTTATTTTTCAAATTTTTTGTGATGAGTTTGTTTATATTTTCTGTTCATGAGTTTTTCAAGATTTTAGTTTCTTTTTTTTTTTTCTTTTTTTTTTTAATGTTTGATCTGAACTTCCTAACATGGACCGAAATAACTAGAGCTTGCATGCAAAAGGCTATTTAGGACGTATTGTGTCGTGACAAAAGATGAACATCTCAATGGAATTGAAGTGAAACGTTTAAAATATTCAGACTTTACAATTTTCTTTTCACAAAAGTTCCATTATTTTTATTTTGGGTTTCTTATATCTTTTATTTTATTTTTTATATATAAGTTAGCTAGAGATGTTGGATGTTGCATGGATGTTAGTTAGTGCAACTGTGCATGTGGTGCTCGTGTAACGCTTCTAACAGTTAACGAATTTTTTCCGGTAGTGGCCAATTTGACCTTTATTAAAAAAATTAATTGGCGAGTAATGTGATATTAGATCAAGGAAAATGATAAAATAACTACCCTTTATAATTTTTCTACAATCTTCTAATAAAATATTATTTTTTTAAAATATTTACTTTAATTTTGATTTTGATTTGATGTGTTTGAAATTAAAATATATATATATATTATTTTATGATAAGTTGTAAATAAAGTGTAGTTTGATTGTAAGGCCATAATCTCCCTAGAGATTAGAACCATTTAACTCAATTAATCTCTCTAAAATAGACCCATCCAATTTGTCACACAATTAAAGAGGATCTCTATTTTATTTAGTGACTTTTTCAAAATTAACAAACAATTTATGACCATGAATCTATTAAATGGCCGGCAAACGACTTTGAAAAAAAATTAAACGGTAAACCCGAAGTTAGTTAAAAGATTCAAAGTAATTCATGGCTACTTTTTCGGTCTTCAACAACACACTCCATTTATAATTGGTAACTAACACTATTGCATCTGATGTTTCTCAACTTTCATTAGTTCCACCCATTTTGAACCATTTTTAACCTCTTTTTCTTTTAACACAAAAACATTTATGCATTTTAAGTTTTTAAATCCAAGTACGTACTTTTTCCAGTTAATCAGTCGTCACTAAGTTGGTTCCTATTACCTCTCACATGTCCTGATTCGTGAGATTCAAGATTTCTTTCTCCAGCATTTTCTCAACAACCAAACAGGTTCCCCAACAAATTTATTATCACTCTTGTCGAAAGTAAACTGAATATTTAATTTCCATGTTTATTCTGTTTCTTATCATATATTCCGATCATTGATATGATCGAAACATCAATGACCAACATTTCAGGCTGTTGGCGAAAGTAAAAATGGCAGAACCCTCTAAAGAAACAAATGAAGAAACTGTGATGGTGCATGAAGAAGAGTGCAAAAGTGATGATTGTTGTCATCCTAAAGAGCTGTCCAACACGTCTTTTCTAGCTGAAATGAATCTCCTCCTTGTATTCCTCTCATCACTCTCTTCACCCGATCAAGAACTCTTAAATTACGAGCAGAGTAAAGGACAAAATACAAGAGACTCACGTGAAACCAACGCTTGCATATCAAGATTACGCACCAAAAGACAGGAAACAAGTAAGGTCAAGCTCATGGGGCGACCAACACCAAGGTTTCAGACAACTGTACGTGATTCCAGGTAAGATTGTAATTGTATTTCACAATGATCATACAGATTCAGACCTTTAGAACCTTCCCATTCCCATATACTCTACTCGCTACTACGAACAAGCTGCAATTTTCTAGTTATCCAATATTAAGATTAGAATGTACACCCTAGCCAGGCCCGTTTGGATTCAGAGATGAATTGAGATAGTTTATAAATAATAATAATAAATATTGGTAGAATATTATTTTTTAATATTATTATTGTTTTAGAATTTGAAAAAATTAAATTATTTATTATTTTGTGTGAAATTTTGAAAAAATTATAATAATCAGATGAGATGAGTTAAGGTGGATTTTGAATTCAAACAAATTCAATACTCTAGTATATGTCTATTCTCTTGATCAATAAAATCTTGTTTACTGATCAAAAATAAAGAGATCAGAATGTACACTACAACAGCATGTCTCAAATAACTAGATTTTTATTTTCGTTTTATTTGTAGTCTTCAACATCCAGATTTCTTTATAATGGTTTCCTCTTGTTTTTTGTTTTCAGTCATGGAAGGAGGATGTAACAGAAAATGTCCACCAAGCTTGACAAGAGAAAACGGGGGAAAAGCTGCAAAGACGTTATTCAAGATTTTCACAATATCACAAATATGTTGATAAATGTTGCGATAAATACGTGTTCTTCTAAACAGCCACTGCGGAAAGCAAACCAGAAAACAAGGGGCGGAAAGCTTGATTATGTTCTCTGTTTCTTATTCCTCAAATCCTTTATATCATCAACATTTTTGTATGTAATTACTACTGGGTAATGTCCAATGTACTAAATATGCTAGCTATAGGTATACGTGTAGAGTGAAAAATCGAGTTACCATATTGGGACACCTCTGAATCTAGAATTTTCTATGAACTCAGCAACGTGTTTCCACTACATATTATCACCATATCTCATTCAAGCTTTATAGATTATTCAAACTTTCTATAGATGAAATTACAGAACGTACTCAAACCAGTTGGGAATAGAACCATATTTATCTCCTTAACTTTGTTTTATGTGAAAGCAAAGTTAGATTCTAATAATTACTCTTCTGCCTTCATCTTGATTTCCAAGTAAACAAACGATCTATGGAGAGAGAGAGAGAAGCAAGGCACAATCACATAAAATATACTTGGAAAAAAGCTTTCTAACCCTTATGGAAAGGCACGAAATGCATTGTTTTATTGTCAAGACATTTATTGAGATACAGCACATAAATGAGAAGCTGAAAGCTAAAACATGTTCCCAAGGAAACATAAACAGGAAGACAAGGGAAAGCAATTTATAAACACAAATTCAAACTTGCTTCTAACTGATTCTCGGAGAAACGAGAAGAAATATATTATCCCTCGTTTACCTCTCCTCACCTTGCCTACAAAAATAGCATACTTGGTTAACTAATTACCATGGACTTTACTGCACTTCAGTCTGATATTCTGATCTCAACTCCCAGAATGTCCTTCACCATCTCGTATGTCACAAATGCAATTGCTATAGATGGAACTACCTGAACAAGAAAGGCCGCACATCAAACAAGTCCTTAAAGCAGGGAAAAGATACGTTCATTCAACTTTAACAAAAGAATATCAGCAACATTTAAATGAGTTGATTTGAAAGGCAAAAAGTCTATGGACACCTTTAAGTAGACCGTAAAAAGTGAAATTGAAGGAGATACTAGGTGAATGTCTATCTTAGGAAACACTATTGGGTACATTTTGAGTAAGGAACCTATTTGCAATATTTAACTGCTAATAGACTATGCTTGTACAGATCATAAAAGGGGATGAATCTGGGGCACTACCCTCAAAGTAACGACCACTTTTCACATCTAACCCTGAACATCAATCGTAGAAGTTTTCCCCAACCGCTCTACAAATTCTAGAACACACATTCTAGCCTGTGAAGAATAGAATTTTTTTTATCAGCAAATAATGATTTTATTGATGAGGAATAGGTAGGGCTGTAAACAAACTAATATTATTTGCTCACTGAGGGAGCATTAGAGACCTATTTTTCCAATCTTTGTTACTATGGCTAAGGCTATTGTATTAGAGGGGGTAAATTTGAATGACGTGTCTGCTTCTTTCTTTGTTCATAGGCAGTAATTAGGTATCTCTCTTGTATACTACCTGCATATTTGGGCTATGCCTAATTATGAGGATCAATAAATTTTCTTACTTATCAAAAATTTAAATAAACAATACTACTCGACAAGCCGCTTGAGATCGGTTCATACAAACTTAAATTCAGCTTGATTCATTTATTAAAGAAGCTGTTCATGAACATAAAATTATGATCAACTATTAAATGATACATATAAAACTCAGCTTGGCTCGAATGAGTTCAAATGAAATCAAATAACTTCGTATTTATTTTTTTTATAGTATTCTTTATATGTATAATAAGAATATTTAAAATACTAAATATGTTACCAGAATCCTTATGAATTTAATTGTTGATATATGTATATACAAACTTTATAAAGATTTAGCAAAAAGTCAAAATTTTTAGATAAAGTTATAAAATACAATATAGATAATATATTTTATCCAGCTCATGAACATAAAATTCACGAGCTGGATAAAAACAAGATGTTCGTGAACATAAAATTCCACTCGATGAAAAGCTTGAGCTCAACTTGTGTTTGAATAAAAATTAAACAAATAAGCTTCACCACCAATTACTTGCTCGAACTCAGCTCGTTTACACCCCTAGCAATACGCATAGCCCAAGTACACGGGACATATACAAGAGCTAGAGTGTGAAGAATAGATACCGCCACAAAACGACATTTGCAGCTCTACAGGACCCACATCCAGATGCACCTTATGTTGGACAATCCACAGGCCAGAATTTCCAAGACTGGATGGTTCTTAATCACCTAATTTGTGGAGCACCGCAACTACAAATATGGTAATGGTTCAAAGGATCAAAACTCTCTAAGATAAACCTCTTTAGCATCCATACACACCAATAAAAAAAAAAAAAATTCCATACACAATGGATACTTGGCTTGGCAGCCAAACAAAAGTTCAACATGACACATTGGCATTCATAGGATATAGAGCTTGCTTTTTTCCTCCTCCCAGACAAGCCAGTGGGATTTTAGTCCTAAATCTTGTATTTTCTCTATTTGATGGAAAGAAGTGCCATAGTATCTCAGTGTCACAAATAATGGCAATTCCCTTAGCAGGTGACCTAAAATTTCAATTTGGTAATGCAGACCAAACATTCTATTTGGAAAGTGTCAAACCAGTTAAACCTAAGGTATTCCCACATTTCTTAAAACATAGATTGCAAAGAATAGAAAGAGACTGACCTTCACAGAATTGGGGACCAAACCCTTGTACAATGCCCCAAAGCCCTCATATCGAATGGTTTTTCTGAACGCGTCGATCATACCAGTATATTCAAGTGGGGCCTTGCTCCTCCCATCACCAGTGACAATAGAAGCAGCATTACTCCATCCCACCATCTGCATCCGTCTACGTATGACATCAAGAGGATAAGCAACAGTTTGCCCAACAGTCCCAGCAGCAGCCCCGCATGCCAGCCGTGTTGTCACACTCAACTCAGAGTCTTCAACCAGTCCAAACGGTCTAGTTTTAACTAACCAATCCTTTAGAGATTCATACACGGCAAAGTTCAGACCCACATATGGAACCTGCAAACATCAGATACTAATATCATACTACAATTCGAGAGAAATGTTTTTCTGATTTCATATTAAAATCCAGCGAGACAAGTTTAAGGTGCTAAAAAGAAAATGATAAATTAATATCAAGTATCAGCACAGAAGGGAACAAGAATATGTTTCTAAAACTTGAATTTCTTCACTTCACCCTTGCTACAATTTTGTCTTCCCCAGTTGCCTATCTACAGCAGAAGAAAATACTAACATAACTATTGACATCTATCCCACCAATGCATTTACACATGTTTGTGTGTGAGTGTGGCACACAAGTGTCTGCGTGCATGAAGGTTACACCATTCAAAATAGAAATCAACTGAAGCACAGATCATCATTGAAGTGCAAAATAAACTGAGACTTTATGCAAGGAGCTCGGCTCTCTAAACTTACTCACTCATTCCCTCCCTTCCTCCCTCTCTCTCTCTCATGTGTACATATTTCTTTTTCATTGTTAACAAAGCAGGAAATTTCAACTTTAAAAAAAAAAAAAACAACCAGGAACATAGAGCAACATGATTTGGGCAAAAAATAAACATCAGTGGCAGCATACAGTAGGAGAAGTGTTAAAAACCTGACACATAAAAGGCCCCATTGAAAACTAATATCATACTAGAAAATCAAGATACCAGACTCAAGTACTTGGTCATGTTGAAACCTAAAATTTCATCAGCATCTCTTTTTATTATATAAATAAATTTCATCAGCATCTATATTCTTTTGATGAAAGTAAAATACCACCACTGGTACAGGCAAAATCTTCGCAAGTGCAAGGGCCACATAATTGTCAAGACAACCAGGGCTTTAACTGCATGTAGATGAAGATACAGATACTGGCATAGACTTCACTTTTTATCATCCTGGTTGTAATTACCCAGTCCAACATAACAGCAAAAAAAAAGAAGGGAAAAAAATTGCTTACAACTCCAATCACAGAAGGAAGCCAACCCTTGTATAAAGCTCGTGGGCCTTCTTCCCTGAGCACGGTTGATAGAGCGTGGACTATTCCTCTGTACTGGTAAGGAGAATTTTCCGTCTGCAATTATAAGTCCCATGAAATTTTAGATCCAATAAATGGGAATTAGCTATGCACAGTCCTTAATAACCCAAAAGATGAACAGCTTAAATGAAATATGTTGCCATTTATTGTAATAAATAAAATAACCAAAAACCAAATCCTCCAGGAAATTAAAACATTGCTGTTTGCATCTTATCTTAATATAGAGGTATTGGTGTTCCCAGCAACTTCCATAAAATGAGATAGAAGACAAGCCTAGATCATTCTTCCAGGAAGATATTTACTTTAAGCTATGAGTCTATGATGATAGAAGACCAAGTACCTGTACAGTTAACCTGCCTCGTACCATGTCCATTGGATAAGTTGCAGACATGGCAATTATTCCAGCACACGCCCCAGCCCCAAGTCGCAAAAGAGGAGTGAGCTGAGCATCTTCTGCAGGAAATAACAAGAAAAGTGTGTAAGACTATTAACTGCCATCTTTCCATTTATGAATCCTCAGACACTGAATGAAATTCATCTGAGATAATGTTATGATCCTGTCCTACTAATAAATTTCTTGAGTAGGCCAGAGGGAAAACAAGCAAATGTACTACTCACATCCAGTACATAATGCATTACTAAATGTACGATGAAAGGTAAACTGGATTCTTTATGCCTTCATTGATTTAATACATGGCCATGAAGGAATGAAAAAGGCCCATCTGATAGTTCTTGTACAGGCATCCCTTCCTTTTCTCTCCAAAAAACTAGATCAAATTATTATGTCTAGTCCAAGTCTCCATGGTGTCTTGTTAATGCATAAACAAATACATAACCCTTCAATGACACAATGATGTTAAAGAAGAACATACCATTGCCAGTTTGCTGCTGATATAGACGCAAAATGCCCCTGCCATTACAAGAAGGGAAACTTTAATCAATAGACCTCACTACTGCAACATCGAAGGGTCCATAACTAAGGTATTTGTGTACAGTACGCAAGAGGATAATGAAAAAGGTCATAAAAGTCTATGATTATTTTACTATGGCCCATCATTGGACCTCAAAAGGTAGTATTGTCATATCACGTTATGATTACTTCAATTTGACAGAACAGAAATGCACATAATGTAAAGTAGCCAAACAGTATAATATAGTTTTTCTCCTTTAGAAAGTTTGATGAAATTTGGAGTAACAAATACAATCATCAACTTCCCGCAAGATAGTTGTATGTCTATAATCAACAGCAATCAACCAAACTCAAAAGACCACGCTCCCAAAAAACTTGGTTTTGCTCAAGAATTTGTGTTTCACCAATGTTTCCAACATAGAAAATTACAATTCAAAAGTTGGGCCCAAAATAAAAAGTTTGAGAGCACAATATAAAAGCACATGCCGGAGACCAATGTAATCTATTCACATAAACATTGAGCAGAAAACTTTACTTTGAAGCTTGCTCATAGCTGAAGAATTTGACTGCAGAGTTTGGCACAATACGTGCACAATTAGTTCCATTTCCTTTAAACAGTCCACGAAAACCCTCAGTTCTCCATATATATTTCAAACCTTGAATCGTTCCATTGTATTTTATGTTATGGGGATTCTGAACCTGCATATTAGCCAAGCTAATTAACATATCATTAATATACCATGGGATTTTGCATTGAACAGGAAATGCTCCAGACTAACGAATTTGGGTCCATAAGCATGGAAAAGGAAATCTTGTCACCTTGTGGCACTTACCAAAGGGGCCCTATTGATTAGTATTACATAGAAGAAATTGACCGTGGAAATTAATATAATTAAATCTCATGTGCATAGAAGAACTTGGGATTTCAACCCCAATCAAGAATAGTTCATGATCAGGGACCCTTTTCAGTCAGATCAAAGGGTTGTTTCATAAAATGTACTTCAAAGCATTTGCTCCATGGATAGGTATATAAATCCATATAAACAAAATCATGTAAAGAAGGGGATATCTTTGTCAATGAGTTTATACATATATGAACAATCATGAATTACTTATCAAAAATAAAAATAAACAATCATGAATTATTCAATTGAAATAAATTTAAAAAAAAAAACGAATTGTTCAGTTGAATATCAACCAACCTGGAGCAATATTTTTAACCTTTCTAATGGAGCAACAGCTGTGCGTGACCTGCATAGACAATAAGAAATTTATTCTACGAAATGAAAATAGCACTACCGCAAAGAAGATAATTGGGGAAAAAATGCACAGTATGTTCAAAGTTAGTGATGCCGAAGTTTTCCCAGGCAGCTACATTTTACAAAACTTGGATAATTCATCAACTACACTGGATGCAACACAGTCTTTCTAATTCCAACTCACAACAAGATTCATAGTACCATCATTTTTCCCCATTTTTCAATAACAAGCCGGAAATTTAAAAAGAATAAATAACAGAAAAAACAACAGGGAAAAAAAGTCACATTCCTTTCAGATTTCCATTTCCATTTCCTTTTTATAAACCAACATACTATCAATGAAAGAGATAAGGAAGATGGAACTCACACTCCTCCAGCGACTCCACCCGCGACCAGAGACTTGCAAATACTGAGAACAGCATAGCTCGGAGCCTTCACGCCCTCTCTAGCTAGCTTTGTCTCCCCTGCAAAATTCACAAACTTCGACACCGCCGATTCGCTCTTCACATCCTCCGAAGCCATACAAAGTAAAAAAATAATAATAATAAAAGAAACTCCTTAGGGAATAACCAGCAAAAGCAAACAGATCCCTGCGTCGCTGTTGCACTCGATCTCGGCTTCACGGAGTTCTATTTCGGCGATGGATCGGTTCGGATCTACGGCGAGTATTGCTTCAAGGCGAGCCTTCTGCAGTTCTGTACGTAGTCGCAGAGTGTGGTAGTGGCGGCTCGGGGAGAAGAAAGCGAGGGTTTAACTGCGGGATTGCAATTAAGCGACGGCGTTTCTTTATTGTGCACAGCATGCGCAACGCGCTTCCTGAGAGAGTGAAGTTACGTGCTCGCTCAGATCAGTTGCCGTGTTTGGTAAGCACGTTGGGCGAAGGCAACGAGGAGTGAACAAGCTCGTCACTGACCAAAAGAGTCGGGCTCACGCTAATTGCATTCCTTTTTCTTTTCTTTTTTTTTATTCACATTTTTAATATATTTAAATATTTTAAAAAAATAAAAAAAATATACCAATACATTTAAAATCATTTTTTTAATTATTAAATAAAAATTAAAAAAAAAATTCAAGAGATCAAATAGAACAACAAGAATTGGTAGGCAAAATAACTTTTTCTCTTACCAAAAACATCCAAAACTGGTTGGTAATGTTTTTCATCTTATCTACTTTTAAAATATCATTTAAATATAAATACTTTTAAATTAATTATTATAATTTTTTTGAGCTATTATAATTTTTTCAATCTAACCATTACAATTTTTTCAATTTTTCGAACAAAATATAAAATACATAAATATTAAAACAAATACAATATTAAAAAGTTATTCAATTTTTTTCTCTCATTTTTTAAAATATTATAAATCATAACTCAAATTATTTTACAAAAGAAAAATTCTATTCCTAAGCCTTATACACTACACACTATTATTTTTGTAATTTTTTTAATTTTTTTTCTTATCAAATGTGGGTTATATGGAGAAGAATAGAAAATTTTAATTGTTTTAAGAAGAATAAAACAAAAAAAAATTAAAAAAATAATAAAAAATTTGATGTGTGGTGTATGGGCCTATGAATAGCAATGTTCCTTACAAAAATATCACAAACTATTTCACTACTATTCATAAATTTTTCTTTTCATTTCGTTCTCCTAACATCTCCTTATAATCATTGAAGAAGTGAAATTTAAAGAAATAAATCTATTTTATAACTATTTTAGGGCATGTTTTGTTGGTGTAAAAGGGGCTACAAAACAAAATGTTGTAAGTTGTTATTTTTCTAAAATCTGATCGTAACATGTATATTCATTGTGTCTATTGCTAAGTGATGGGTTGGACCCAGAGTAATGTTCGCTATCCGCCAACTGGTTGGCACCGATTCGAACCACAATTTGTGGCACCTCGCTTCGAGCCACGGTTGCCATGCGTTGAAGCGCTAGGCCCACATCTTATTCAATGCCACAAAAAAAAAAAAAACTCAGTCACACAGGTATCTCGAACCTCATCCCTTTTGGCAAATCTAAAGCCTCAATACCAATTAAGGTTAATGGTATTCCTATATGTTCAGGGAAAATTAATTGATGGACATATTCGTATGAAAATTTATATAAAATTATGTTGTAATTAGTGTTGATGTATTGTCACATGAAAAGAATTAAAGTATGCTTAACACAGCTCAAGCAGACCCAACTGGTGCTAGAGCGAACTCAGGCAGAGTGCATCGTTCGACACCCGCTCGACTCAGTGCTCGAGCGAAGTTCTCAAAGTTAACCTATGCTCGATATCTCGCTCGAGCCAATGTTCAAGAAACTTGAAATTCAAGGTTTTAAGCGCCGTGATCAATAAGGGCCATAAATGGAACATCTTATTTATGTTCTTTGGTGTGAAAAAATAAAGCAAAAACCTTAGGTACTTCCAAGAGCTATTGAGAGAATTTTCTCTCCACATTGTAAATCTCTCTTAGAGGAATATATTTCCACCACATCACACACAAGATCAAACATCATACAAGTCCATCGAAGTGGATGTGTTTTATTGGTTAGAAGGTTTCCGGAATTGCTGTTGATAAAAAGATCGAGAGGTTCTCGTGGGATGCTATAGAGAGGTCGGAGTTCCGGCACTATATGCATATAGAGATCGAGTGGGTCACTCGTGGTGTTGCAGATCAAGTTTAGGAACTTCAAAAGTTTTGTAAGTGTCATTAAATTGGTTATAACAACGAAAATTTCTATAGTGGATTTGAGATGGTGTCTTACATCCGGAGTGGTTTTAGATTTTGAAGAGGTTATTCAAATGAGTTTCTACTCTGTGAACAAATCTCTGTATTGATTATCTGTGTGATTGGTTTCATTGTTTATGTGCTTGCTTGTCAATATTTTTGTTAGACCAAAAAAATCGATCTACACCTATTCACCCCCTCTAGGTGTTGTGTTGAGTAGAACCACTGTTTTTTCACTATAGACCCAAACTTTTATAATACTTATAAACTTTCCGTACCTTCTATCTTTTTGAACTAATCTCCAAAATATTATTAACAATAAAGATAATATATATTATTTTAAAAATATTTCCAATATGATTAGATAGTGAGTTGAAATTAAAGTTAAAAATCGAATAAAATATTGTTAAGCTATTATTTTTTAATATTATTATTATTTTGAAATTTAAAAATTTTGAATTATTTATTATATTTTAGGTTAAATTTTGAAAATATTGTGATGATTAAATGAGATAAATTGTGTAAACTTTTATCTACAAACCAGACCTTAGAGTTTTCAAATAAAAAGTAAATGTAAATATTTTAAATAATATTCTCTTCCCTCTTAGATTTTAAGACGTCATCTATACTCGTTGATATGCTGTATTTAAGTGGTTTTATATGTCTACCACTTAGATGAATAGTCACTAAAAATATATCAAATCAATAAATGAAATTATGTACGATAAAATCTAACGTTCCCAATATGTAACTAACAAGCCATACATATTCAACTAAACCACATCACAAGAAATTCGAACTCATTCGTAAGTACAAAAACTTGTGTATACCATACCATATTCCAAATTGTTGCTAGCCCTATCTCAAATATAATTTCAGAAAAATCTTTGAGCCATGCAATTCATCTATAAGTTCATTTACGATTAGAATAAGACATTTTTGTTTCAATATAATATAATTTAAACCTCAACATTTTCGTTTGGATTTCCAACTCATCTCAACTCATCATTACACATTTTTCAAATCTCAATACAAAATATAATAAAGAATTCAACTTTTTCAAATTTTAAAATAATTTTAATATTAAAAAATAATATTCTAACAATATTTTATCATCTCAACTCAACTCAATTCAACTCACTTCAACATTTAAACACACCAAATCATCCTGTCTTTTCACAACATGTATGATTGAATAACCATGGAGTAAAGTGGAGTAGCAAGAACCTTCCTTATCTCCTTGGAATGAGGATGACGACATGACCTTATACTAACAGGACCACCACTGAGTAAAAGGGGAAATTTTATAGTTGTGGCTTCTTCTAGTTGGAAATTTATTAAAATTTTGAAAAATTTAATTGAATTTATTAAAATCTTGCGTTTTGGGTTTAGGATGTGCAGCTCTAAGGCTCCGTTCGGTTTCATAAATTATCTTATCTCAAATTATTTTAATATTCAAATATTAATTAAATATAAACTTTTTCATCTAATTAGTACTTAATTATTATAATTTTTTTAAATTTTCAAACAAAACACAAAAATAATTCAATTTTTTTTAAATTCTAAAATAAAATAAATATTAAAAAATTATATTCTAACAAAAGTAGTGCTACTTTGCCACTCAGAGTAGTCCGCTGCAAGTGACCGCTAGTTTTAAATCGTCTTTTTTATTTTTTTCAATCTTTTTATTATTTTAAAATATTTTTAAAAAAATATAAAAAATATATATCAATGCACTAATAGTAAAGAAAACCATTTTATTAAAAAAAATTGAAACAAAAATTAAAATACATGAGGTGTCAAAATGAATGAACAAGTTGAGTGGGTAAAGTAATATTATTCTTCTAACAATATTTAAATTTTATAATATTTTTATTTTACTTTTTCTCTCTTTCCAAAATCTCATAATATATTTTAATTTAAATAATTTTATTATTATTCACAAATTATTTTATTATTATTCACATATTTATTATCTCATCTATCCAACCAAACGAGCCCGTCTTGTTACTGCACACTTTATATCCACGCAACTCCACATTTTTTGTGTCTCGTGAGAAGTACTTACATCGGCAACCTTGAAAAATCTAACAAAATAGGTTCCAACTTTATCCCATCCTTCAAGAGTGTAATGGTTTTTCATAGAAAGGGTGCAAAATCAAGAAAAAAATAAAATAAAATAAATTGGGATTTAGCGAAGTTCGTAAAGGAAACGAGAGAATTACAGAGAGAATGAAATACTTTCATTAAACAGTGGACTAGTTCCAGGAAATCCAAACCTCCATACAAGGTACTTGACAAAAATCCCTTCCTAGCCATTCTATCTTTTTTCAGCAATGATATACTCAATATTTTTTATTATTATTTTATAATCATATCTTAAAATGAAGATATTATATATATACACATATAAAGTGGGGTTATTTTTTTAAATTAATTTTAAAAAATATTCTTCATTTAAAATATAGTTATAGAAATGTAATATAAAAATTATTATTTCTTTATATTTTTTAATTTCTTATCACATTTGGGCTGGTAGGCCGAATAAGTGTAAGAAAAGGCTGAAAATATACAAATACAACGTAGCAAGAATGTTGGAATGCACTGTTTCATCATTACTTGAGTCGTTCCCCAAACTCCAGAGAATTCCCTTCCCGCCTAGATGAATCCACATGCTACCGTCCAAGTAGGGGTGAGCATCAGGCGGTCTGGACTAGAAAAACTAGACCAGACCTGTCAATTTGGACTGGACCGGTCCCAGACTCGGTCCGGTCTGGTCCGGTCAGACTTTTATAAGACCGAACTCATTCGGTCCGATCTACAGTCCAGAGCCTTTTCAAACCGGACCCGGACCGGACCAAATATAAATAATTTATATTTTTTTATAATTTATATATAATTAATTATATAAATTTCATCAAACCTAATCCTATCACTAACTAATATATAATTATGCTATATTATAATTAAGTATAGACTATAATTATACGTATACAATTATACTTATACTAATATTACTAATAGACAATAGTCTAATACTTTATACTAATACTATTATATAGTTATATTAATAGTTATATTTGTTGTTATATTAGTTATACTATATTATAGTAATTTATTATAACTATATTATATATTAGTATAAGTTATAGTGATTTAGTATACGTATAAGTTATAACTATAATCTATATTAGTATTATTATTACTATTACTATATCACTATAGTTAATAATATCATATAGTGATATAGTATTAGAGTTTTAGTATAACTAATACTATAGTAATTTATATATAGACTTAAAGTGGATTACTAATAGTGTAATACTTTATACTAATGCTATTATATAGTTATACCAATCATGATTCATAATAACTAATCACTATAAGTCTATAACTATATATATTTATTATTTAGTATCAAGGTATTAATATATTCTTTAATGTATTACTAATAGTCTAATACTATTAAGTATTAAGAGTTATACTAATAGTTTAATATAGACTATAGTTATAGTTATACTAAATCACTATAAACAATACTAATATATAACTATACTAAATGGCTAATATTAATACTATTATATAGTTAATAGTTTAATATATAAGTTTATAACTATTTAACTAATACTAATAGTTTAATATAGATTATAGTTATATTAATATAGTTATACTAAATCACTATAGTCTATTAAATCATTAAATGTATTATAATTATATTACAAATATTACTTATCAATTATCAATTACAAATGATTATCACATTGAAAATAATCAGGAGAATTTATTCAATAAGAAAGGGAAAATGGCACCGTTTTCCCTATAACTAAAGTTTAAAGTCTTAATTTTAAATCTTAGCAAAAATGATTATTCTTGATGAGTTGTCCTTTAGGCATGTTGAAGGAGAGGGTTTTAGGAAGTTTATGCTTGTAGTTTTCCCTAAGTGGGTAGGGATTCCATTCCGTATGACGGTAGCTAATGATTGTTTTAATTTGTTTTTGAAGGAAAAATAAAAGTTGAGAAATGCTCTTCTAGGGCAGCCAATTTCCCTCACCACGGATACATGGACATTCATGCAAAACCTAAATTATATGTGTCTCACAACACATTTTATTGATGATGACTGGAAGTTACACAAGAGGATTCTTTCCTTTTGTTTGGTTGAAAATCATAAGGGTGATACACTTGGTAAGGGTATAGAGATGTGTTTGATTGATTGGGAGCAACCAAAATTTCTTGCATTCACTCTTAATAATGCAAGTTCCAATAATGGGGTTGTTTCTTATTTTAAAAAAAAAAACAAAATATAGGAGAAACACGGTCTTGGAATATGAATTCTTACATATTCGATGTTGTGCCCACATTTTGAACTTAATTGTTCGTGAGGGATTGAAAGAATATGATGAGTTTATTGCAAAGGTAAGAGGTGTTGTGAAGTATGTTAAATCCTCCCTTTAAATGTGGAGTATATTTAAAAAATATGTGGGGTTGGATGATATTCAATCCAAAAGTCAAGTTTACCTAGATATACCGACTAGGTGGAACTCCACCTATTTTATGTTGAAGAGGGCTTCCAAATTTAGAAGGGCTTTTGATCGGTTGGAGGAAGAAGATATGTGATTCCTTGGTAGTATTGGAGATGACGATGTCGATGATGAAAATGTGGACCATGCGGTGAATAGGAGAAAGTCAAAGAAGTTAGGGCCTCCTAATGCATCCGATTGGGAGAAGGTAAAGTTGTTTGTGAGGTTTCTTCAATTATTTTATGATGCAACTTCTCGGGGGGTGAATATATAACTTGTAATGCTTTTTTCCCAAGTTAGTTACTATGAAAGATGCTATTAACATGGAGTGTGAAGAACGAAATCCCGTTGTGGGATTAATGGCCACAAATATGAAGAGAAAATTTGACAAGTATTGGGAGAACTTGAAAAATCAGAATAAGTTGCTCTATGTTGGTGTTCTTCTTGATTTTTGCTACAAGTTGTGATATCTTGATTTTAGGTTAGGAAAAATATATGCACATGATAATGCAAAAAAAAAAAAAAATGATTTTAGTTGGAATGTGAGAAATGCATTTATCCGCATGTATGAGGCATACAGAGAAAATGAAGAAGGGCATTCTCAACGCCCAAGATCCCCACATGAAGATGTATCTCCTTCAGCTAACAAGAATACAAGTAGAAAGGCACATTTGATAGCCAAATTTAAGCAACAGTTACAGTCAGAAGATAGTTTGGAAAGTAAGTCAAAGGTTGATAGATATCTAGTTGAAAGATGTGAGGATCAAGATGATAGTTTTGACCTTCTAATTTGGTGGAAGGTGAATTCAACTAGATATCGTGTACTTTCAAAGGTTGCACACGATGTACTTGCAATACCGGTATCCCCTGTGATCTCTGAATCTACATTTAGTACTGTGGGCCGTATACTTGACCCTTTACGAGGTAATTTAAATCCAATGAGTGTTAAGGGTCTCATATGTGCACAAAACTAGTTTCGTTCTTCTTCTACTCCAATAAGGCTTAGAACTTTAATTGATGAAGTGGAGGAATTTGAGAAGCAGCTGGATATGGGTATGTAATAAAATTACCTTTGATATCTTTTGTGGTTTATTTTATTTTTTCTTCTATGTTATGTAAATTTATTTAACTTGTTTTGTTTTAAATTTTTATGGATAAAACTTGTTAGGGACCCAAACTTTGTTGATTCTGTGGAGGCATCAAATTCAATGCCTACTGGCCCTACACCCAATCTTGATTAAAGACTAAAAGGGTGATAAGATTGTTGGTAAGCTAGGCTCTGATGATCTCTTTATGTGGTTTATATTCATAGTTTATATTTATATATTCTTGAAAAATATAGATCGCTTTAATTAAAAGTAGTAAGACATAAGTGAACTTTAATCCTTGATCGTTAATGTTTTGTACGTAAGTCATGTGAGAATCTGAAGAATACAAAGAGATTTTATTTTTTTAGTTTTCCATATTCAATCTTATTTAGAAAATTGTTCAAGAGGTCAAATTAGGGGTGCAATATGAAATGAATCCTAACGTCTGACTAGTCAAAATTCAACTTTTGTTTTGATGTGTATTGATGTTGAAATTCTCTGAAGTTATCACAATCAAAATATTTCATAACCTTTATATATAGATGGTGAAGCAATTTTATTCAATATGGACTTAACTATTTGGTTAAAATTTTCATGTAATTAATTATATTCTTTCCCAACTGCTCAAATAATTTATTATGATATAGTAAGCCATAATTGATTTTAATTCGATCCTCATTATCAGGATTATGAGTATGCAAGTTATAATCATGTTGCGTTTGACATAGCAAATCATTTTTGTGAAATGGCTGCTGACTATCATACGGAAACACCTCATATTTTGGACTTCAGTAAATATCTTGGTGTGCAACTTTTTAAATTTTATTTTTGCGCATATGCCAAAAAGGAATTTTATCTTTCCTTTGCTTTATTTTCTCTGATTAAAAAGGAATTCTCTTTACTTGTGGCATATGCCAGGTTTGGAGGAGCGTCAAAGATTTGTGCGCATATATTTGAATTATTCAGATAATATAACTATGTGCTTCCTTCCATAGTTTTGCTTAAGATATCTTCACTAGGATACTATCCTCTTTCTACTTTGGTTTATAATTTATTTAAATACTTTTCACCATGACTTCTAATGAGGATGGTCACTATTACAACTGTTAAAATCTGCAATTGGTCTTCATTTCGACAATTGGAAAAGCCCAATATTGTCTTTGTTCAATTTACTCTTAATTCTCATATTTCATCCGATATACAAAATACTAATGAGTTATAGGAATGATGATTTGAGGAGGGTTATAAATTATAATCAACAAATGATTATAAAGATACATTTTCAACACTTCTCATTCCTTTTGATAACAGATCCTCAATGATAGCAAGCCAAACCCTTGCTCATCTGAAGTGAAGGTTAGTTGCCTGATCAAATTGTTGCACCTTCCACCTCCCTGTGAATTAGATCAAAGACAGGATGGTCAAAAAAATAAATACAAAAATAATAGAATTGTATCAGATAACATAAGAACTTAATAAAACAAGACTGTTAAAGCCCTTGAGAACTACATTTGGATGAAATTGTAACATTCGAATATCATAATATGTAAACAAGCATTCAATATTCAGCTTTCTCTAGCCCATGCTTGCTTTCATATGATATATATTTTGTGCTAATTTATTGGGTTTTCATTTTCAGGAGAAGAACTAGGAGGAGGAGGAATCATGAATGCAATTGGAATAATATTTGTCAGTGCTTAGACGTTTAGAAATTACCTATTATATGTTAGTTGTTGAGTTTTGGATTATAATTTGTAATTTGTAATAACTTTTGTATTATCATTATTTTTTTTGGTTTTTCTAGTTTTCTATATAGATTAGTTTTTTTTTTTTTTTTTTTTATCATTGTATTTTTCAAGATCAAGTTTTTTTTTTTTTAGTATTTTTTTACTAAAAAATGTACAAAATTTAAAGTGGGCCAAAAATAATTGAAATTGGGGGGGGGGGGAACCAGATTTAGATGGGCTAAATGGCCCATTTGGGGCATGTCTAGACCGAATGGACCGACCTTGGACCGGAACGAACCAGACCAGTCCTATATATACTCAATCCGGTCTAGGGTGGTAAATTCCTGGACTGAATAGGTCCGGTCCAGTTCACAAAAGCGCCTAAGACCGGATCGGACTGGACCGATATCACCCCTACGTCCAAGTCTTCTCCATCCTTCTACAAAATACCCATAACAATGTCCCACTTGGCCTACAAGTTGACTTGTTTGAAAATAGATCTCATTTCAAAATTTTCATTTTTATCTTATCTCATCCTATTTCATTTTTAATATGATTCAAAAACAAAATTTTTAAATTAATCATTATAACTTTTTCAAACTATTTATTACAAATTTTCTAAATTTTCAAATAAAAAATAAAAGTAATTCAATTTTTTCAAATATTCAAACAAAAATAATATTATAAAGCTATATTCTAACACTATTTTAATTTTATAATATTTTTTATTTAACTTTTTTTCTCTTCTTTCCCAAAACTTAAAAAATACTCAACGCAAACTATTTTACTATAATTCACAAATTATCTTATACTTTTCATAAAATTTTCATCTCATGATCTCACTCACCAAATAAGCCTTAAAACAACGATTCCCAAGAGCTATTAGGAGGATATTCGCAAGGGCGACTCAATGTCAATTGAGGCTGAGGCCACTAGATTTTAATATGACATCACATTTACATTTTGAAACAATTGTTAGTTTTTTTTACTCATTAATACATGCGCTTTCTGTCATCATCATTTATAAATAAACTTGTAACATTTATTTTTCAAAATGCACTAAGGCATTTATATAATTTGTAGGTCCTTGCTCTTTGGGGGCCTTAGGTAGCTGCCTTAATGGCCTAATCACTGAGTTTGCACATATTCGGATCCCTCTAATCTTTATCCTCCCCTAATTGCCTTAATGGCCTAACCATGATGAAGACCTACTAATTTCTGTTGTAAGGTTGCAGCTTAAGGTGTACTCAATAACCCACTTTAAAATCTCTTTCAGCTCCTCTCCTACCTACATAAAGTTTCAGTTTTGTTGTGCTACTTTCAACTTGATCTCCTTGAGAATAAACAATATCTTTTCTTTGGTTTTCAGGTGCTGGTCACCTTCATCATTAGCTGTTATACCTCGCACATAAAAGAGAATTGATGGGGTAGATGGCCATAGAGTGAAGGAAATGGGGTCAAGGTATAGGAAGTGTGATAAGAAATATTATACCACCACTTAGTGAGGTAGCCAAGAACTCTAGTCCTTTAAGTTTATGGGCAGTATAGCATTGCATATAACACTGCAAGTGTTTGTTCATATACTTTATTTGCCCATATGCTTCATGGTTGTAGGCAGAGGTAAAAGATAAGCAAGTTTCTTGCAATTGAAACAACTCTCTCCAAAATACACTTAAAAAATTAAGGTCACGGTTAGATACAACGGTGCATGGTAAACCATGGAGTTTAAAAATGTAATACCCGATAGGTTAATTACTAATTTTAAAAAATCTAGTATATAATAACTGTGTTATTAGTTTTTAATTTCGAAAAATTAGTATATTTATTTAACATATATAACACACCGTGTCAGACTCGGATCTTGGGCTCTAAATAAGTTCAGAAAATTCCAAGCATAATGGCTCAAAAAGACCAAACAGTTGCTCGGAACAACCAAGCATGTGCTTGGCACACTTACTTGGAATGGCCTAGCATATTTTTCAAAATTTTTGCTCGTTATATTGCTCAAAATTTTACTCGTAACGCTTGCTTGTTGTATTGCCCGATACATTAATGCTTAGTGTGTTGCTTGACATCCTTGCTCAGGATGGCCAAGAATTGTGCTCGGCATATTTGCACAAAAGTGTCGAGCATTTGAGCAACTTGCTCTGAAATGTCCTTTAAGCAAATTGCTCAAGAAGATAAGGACAAATTGTGGCTGGCCTTGTGATGTTTGAATTGTGGTGCCAATATTCCCCTATGGGGTGTTAGAATAGGCCTACATAGGGTAATATGGTTTTAACTTTAACTGACTTGGACTTTTACTTCGACCTTAAGGACTTGATAGCTTTATACAGAAGAAGGGGGAACCATAACAACACTTGTAAAAGTGAAAAAGAAAGGAAAGGCAAGCGTTAGAGGAAGTGAAAAAGCAAGAGATAAAGCAAGTGAAACTGTGATGCGAGAACAATGTGATTGCTAGCGGGCATAAGGCGAGATTCAAAAGGCAAGAATGGCATGAGTGCTAGGTGGGTGCTGGGTGAAGTTAAAAGGGAAAAACGTGAGGCAAGTACTGCATGAGTGCTAGAAGGGCATTAGGCAAGGTTCAAAGGGGATCTGTGAGGGAGAAGAGTAAAATGGATGAAAGAAAAACCACCCAAACAACTATTATTTTATTGATCAGGGTAAGTTGGAACTTTGTCAGTCCTACAAACAAACTTGTAGATTACTGATTTATCATTTGTTATATTATTATAGTTCTAAATAACCACTTGATGTTGATTTTGTTATAAATCCATGATTGAATGAGAAAATATTAATTGTTCTATGATGTTAATTGCTTTTGTCATTATAGTTTATGTTTGCTAAATTCTTGAATTATTGAAAAATGATTAAATTGACAAAGCTTGTGCCCCTTTTTCCATCACCTCGTTATTGCACCTACCAACACAGTGCTTTCAGCATATCTCTATTTCAAGCTATATGCTCATACAACAGAGATTGCTCTAAGTATGTCTCTATATTATGCTGATAGAATTATCGAAATGAGAATTGGTCAATTTAATATAATTAAAAGACTCAACAAAAAATATTCCAGCCTTGAGATTGGTACCAGATCTAATTTTGGACAGTGCAATATATCCAATGGTATGGATGTAGTCTTGGGGGATGTTGTGATGCCCCCAACCTCTACTTGGGATGGAACGTTGGGACATGAAACACAAGATTACATATCCTGTTCATAATAGTTAATATGCAATGCATCCTAAAATGCAACTAACAGTAAGCAATAATCATAGCGAAAAAATGGGCGACTAAGTAATACTTATGCCAGATTAAACTAAAAGCATCCCAACATCATTAATAATTATCATAAGTTTAAATCATAAGGTAGCATATCCTTAATACAAATACTCTTGATAATAAGTTTTCGTGACTAGATCAATTGCTTCATGCACGCTAAAGCACGAAGGGCTAGAGCTATAAAAATCAAAATAAGGTCTAATCTTTTGTCGAGGTCTAGCTCCTCCTCAATCAGTCGGATCTACTAGTTCATCCGGTCCATCCTCTTCGAGTCCTGACACAACTTTTATCATTCATAGGGAATGATAGTGGATCTACAAGCAGTGAGATTTACTTGAAAAATCATTAAGTTAAACAACTAACGTGCACAAAGATAAATTATACATAATAAATTATCAACATGAAATGCATGCTATGCATAAAAACAATAATTTTTCCATCTAGATTTCTTAACATTTTCAGAAAAACTTTAATGCACATTTTCTTATAGAGAACATTTTTAAAAAACATGACATTTCGTCAATAATAAGCATCATCATTAATAATAACATTATAACTTGTGGTAACATCACAGCTCCCCATATGTATTATAAATACTTGCTGGTGATCATAGTACAACTCATGTTGATGCTACATTGTCTGCAGACTTGTTCTCAATTCATTGGTAACATATCATCATCATAACATCATAGCATATACACCCATCAGCCTTAGGTGTTATAACATTTTGACTTCGCTCCGATGTTCGTTAAAAGGAACTCAATCAAAGTCCGTTGATCGTTCTTTGTCAGTTCATGGGTTACTACTCCATTCTTAATCACTCCAGAGTGGACATAAGAGTTTTATTAGGATAATTTCCCATCCTAACTTTTGAGGTCATGACAAAAATTAAGTTTTTATGCCATGCTTAAAAATATTTTTCAAGACATGCATTTATAAGTATGCTTTTTGTGAAAGTGACAATTTCGTATAATATGTTCCAGTGATAAGAATTACAAATGTCATGTAAGCAAGTAATCATGTACTCAATGTATCATATAACATAATACTTTATGCTCAAAATGACATTTATAACATAAATGTGACATTTATCAATAAATCATAAATAACTCATCAATGTGTAAGTTAGAGACCAACTTACAAAATGTCTTGAGTTTGAAAAATCGTAGCAACTGTAAACAAGGTTATACTAAGTTAGGAATTGAGTTTCTAAGGAAGAGGTTCATGAATATGTATTTACAAAAATACCCCTAAACTTTTCAAAATTGCCAATAAGGCTTTAATTTTTCACTATTTGTAAATAAATTATAACTTTAACCAAAATTCATAAACCTCATATTTTCCATATTATAAAACCATTTATGCCCTTGAAATTTTAAATTCAATGTGCAACTATGCCAATCACACCCAACCCGTGACATGCAATTCACTAATGCCTAAGTGTGATTTCAACTAATTCACCCTTATGGATGCATTTGTACTCCAATCATCAAGTTTTAATAATAACTACAACCTTAATGATAAATTAAAACTTAGGTTCCGGTCCTATAAGTTCATCCCAACACTGAAACATGACTCAAGACCTTAATCACCATTAATCAAACCCTTAAGAGTGCATGATACATCTTAGTGTTTTTCATCGAGTAATGTTTCAAAAATAGAAATCAAATCATATATTTTTCTTCTTAGCCCAATCACAAGGTTTTCTAAATGCTCATTACTCAAGCCTAGGTAAAATTAATCAAAAATTTCATGATTTAACTTAAACTAGTCAAAATCAATGCATGCTAGATGATCAACACAAGATAGAATTAAAACTTGTTATGGCATGCTTCCAATTTCGAAATTAGGCTTTCAAGATTAATTTTAAGGCATTTTTAAATCATATAAAAACCATAACAAGTCATGCCATAGCTAAAATTTCACCCAAAATAATTTATTTTATCAAAACACTAATTCTGACCCGGTTTGATCTTTATATGCTAAACCTTAATTAAACTCAACAAAATTTCATTCTCATGGCATAAATTAAAATCTAACACGCTATTCTAATACTTAGCAAGAGATTAAGTAAGAATACTTACAAAATTTGTGACCCTTAAAGCTCTCAAATTTCAGATTGTGTCATCTTTGTGAAAGCTTGAATAGTGCCCTATGCCACCATGATCTCATCAATTTCAGGTGGTGAAAGAAGGCTAAGGGTGTAAGTTTGCCATGGTGCATAAAGAAGAGGAAAAAAAATGAAAATAACGCATGACGTCATGCCATGATGCCACAGGGTAGAAGTCTAAAAATTTGGACAAATTTTTACTTCGTTGCTTGCATCACCTTTGATTTATCTCTATGGCTGAAATGCACAGGTATAATGACACTCTTTGATGCCCTTTTCAAGAGGTGGAAAGCGGAGGGATTGGTTGCTAATTGATGATGAGTGTGCAGCCCATGGAAGAGGATGAAATGGGGTGATTGCCGAGTGATGTTGTGCACAAAAGCCAATCGGTTTTGGCTTTACTTCGGGTGGCTTGAGTCAAGACACACCATGATGACTTGAAAGGCTCTTGGGGATTGGAGGAGGAGGGAGGTGGCGGTTCAGCCAATTGCAAAAATTCAAACAACCACAAAATCATTCGGTTTGGCTTCAACTAGACTTCTAATGGAATTGGTTGGATCTTTATGGTTTGGTTCCTTAGAGCCAAATCGATAAACACTCAAACTGAACTAAGAGGGATAATATGAGGGATTAAAAGAAAAAAAAATACCCTTTAGAAAAAGGTGTAATTGGAATGGGCTAGGGGCTGAATTGGTACAATGCACCAAGTGATGCATCAAAGTACTGATCATGGTGTTTTGGTCAATGACATATCTTTGCCGCAATTGACATGTGTTGGACCAAAACTAATATTCTAATTTAGTCTAAGAATGATGAAAAAACAATAATAAAAATAAGAGAGTTTAGATAATAAAAAAAAAAGGTTAGATATAATTAAAAAGGAAATTAAGCTTAAAACACGGTTTAGATATCATTAATTATGTGTAAGTTGATTAATGCTCTTAACTCAAGTTGAAAACTTAATTTAGGTCCAAGGAAAACCTTAGGGGCATGGGATACAATATGGGTTTGAGGGAAAACAAAGGTATAGTGCATGTGGGCTTCAAAATAGAAGTGCAAAAATTGGAAGCCAGGGTTTTTGGGCCTTGTTGGGTTGAAGGGTCTTTTGTGGAAATTACTTTGATGTGGGCTTTTGGTGTGGGCTAAAGAATGGGTCTTAGGTCTAGATTTGAGGCTTTAATAAGGGCTTCAAATATCAACCAAGATTGAGCCGACAAAGCATGCTTTTCTAAGGTTGGGCCTAAGGTCTTCACTATAACCAAGTTAGGCCAAAATGCTTCAAGTCCTTCTCACACTTGGGCCTATTTCCTAAGGCTCTTCAAGAAAAGTCTATTACTCCAAAAATCTTAATGGGTCTAGGCTTAGGTTCCTATTCTTGGCCCAACACAACCTCTTAAACACTCTTGGGTTCAAACCTAAAACCATCTACACTTAACCTTTTTCTGAGCCCAAAAGTAATTGCCAAGTGTCACTTCATTAGTGGTCCTATAGTAAATAAACCAAAATAAAGTACCAAACCTTCCGAAAATTTCTAACTAAGTTTAATGTGTGATTCTAATACTAAGAATAATAAAAAATAAATTTTCCAAAAAAAGAAACTAATCAAGATTAAGGGAGCTAATGGCTAAATCTTAATGAACTCATTAGGCGGGATGCTAAAGATGTGTACCCCATGGCAAGAGGCCATTGAATCCTGTGTGAGGGCAACCCTACGAGATGAAAGGGGTAAAGAGCGCACAACCCACTATGAGGTTAAAATCATGTGTGCATATTACAAGATACCGTGCACATTGAATAATAAATAATGATAACTACGAAAAATTGGAATAAGACAAATAAAATTAAAGAATGAGCCAATTGATAAATACTAGATTATATCGATGACATCTTTCATGATATGGCTCTGTTATTATGATGGATAATTTCTGTAATATTGGATAGCTCTTTATTTGGATAAAATTATTCATATCTAATTCAATAATTACTCATTATAATATGTTCATGATATATGCTTATTTGTTCATATCACTAGCAGTAAGTTCACTTACTGGATTGTTAAACTCATCCCCTTCATCTCATTATTTTTAGATGGAGTTGTACAGTAGAACAATCATTGAAAACGTTATAGTTACAATGGATAAATTCTCGTGGATAATCATATACATCTATCTAATAGGGGGATGGGAGTTTATTCTTAGGTGGCCAAATGTCCTAAGATACTAGATGGTAAATGGCAGGATATGTGTGAAAACCCTTTATTTCCCTCCAACCTACCAATAGAAGAATTATATTGGTAAGTGGTGAATGGTGAGCATTTTAAACAAACAATGGTGCTCGCTATTGTTATAAGTGATATAAGTGTTACAAAGTTAGCAATTCAACCCTTGGTGAGCAACATGAAAGACGTCAATGCTCCCAACCTCAGAGAGTAGCATAAGTAGTAGTGTGCCCTAGTAAAAGGGTACATCTCATGGGCACAATTCAAGCAAGGGTTCCTTGACAGATATTATCCCCGAATTCTCAATGAAATCCAAGCAAGGGAATTTTCCAATCTAAAGCAAGGATCCCTGATGGTGGATGAGTACATAGTGAAATTCTTGGAGTTGTCTTGATCCACGCCCTACCTAATTCCAAATGAAGAACAGAGTGCCATCAGATTTAAAGAAGGGCTAAACTTGCCTATTCACGATCGCATATGTACCTTACGATTGAGAGACTAAATAGAGCGAGTAGAATGATGCATGATTGTGGAGAAAAGAATGGCAAGAAACTCAACATTCTTTACCCAAAATAGGAAGAGGCTCACATTCAATCAAAGATAGACACCCAACAAGGGCAAGAGCCCATGGCTAAAAGGAAACTCCTTCAACTCAAACTTAGGAACCAAATGGCCCAATTGCCCTAAGTGCAAGAAGTTCCACACTGAGGATTGTTGGATCGGAGAACCTATTTGTTACAAATTTCACAAGCCAAGGCAGTTCTCCAAGGAATGTCCCAAAAACCTGACACATTGCTTAACCATAGAAATGACTCAACAATGCAGGAATTTGGCCTTGCCACCACCTACTCACGGAGGGAATCAAGGTAATGCGGCACTAGCACAAGTGTTTGCTCTCAACCTAGGTGAGACGGAGAAAGACATAGATGCAGTCGCAGGTAACTTACAAGTACTTTATAAACTTGTTGTACTATTTGATTCCTGAGCTATGCATTCTTTCATTTCTCAAGCATACGTAGACTATTAAAAACTAAACCATTAAAGCAAAACCTTAATATGTCCACACCCGCTGGAGGCTAAACTCTGTGAAAGAGTTGTTGAAAACTTTCCTATAAAGATTGTAAGGGCTCTTTAAAGGCAAAACTAGTATTTTACTACATGATTGGGGTAGCTGCTGGGCATGTGCAGAGAGGGTCAGGACCTTCTAAATACGATAAGAGAGGCAAGCGTGACAATAACAAGTCCAAGCTAGATTGCTTCAATTGGGGAAAGAAATACCACTTTTCTCATGACTACACTGAGCTAAAGAATATACAATTTTATCATTCTCTTTTTGTTTATGTAACAAGTCATGTGATGGTTTTTCACTCTTATTCCATGTGGATTGTTGATTCAGGAGAGATTGAGCACATAGCATGAGATAAAGTTAGGTTTGTGGGGGTATTGTCAAATTCCAGTTGA
This sequence comes from Pterocarya stenoptera, assembly GCA_003123785.1. NCBI lineage: Eukaryota > Viridiplantae > Streptophyta > Magnoliopsida > Fagales > Juglandaceae > Pterocarya > Pterocarya stenoptera. The sequence continues at coordinate 62,804 of QEOT01123990.1, forward strand.
GAGTAGTGATATCAAGGTTGGGAATCGAGCTAGTATGGGTGTAGGAGTTGGTACCTATAGGATATACTAGAGAAGCAGTCGCACTCTATTACTCCACGATGTGCTATATGCTCCTAAAATCCAGCAAAAAACCTACTTTTCATAGTTATTTTAGTCGGACTTTCATATTTTATTTGAAAGCAATGGTATTTCTATTTATTTGGAAATGGTTTTTTTATGGTTATGTTTTTCTTTCAAATGGCTTCATGATATTAGATTTAGATTATTCAAATTTGAATGAATCTACAATTTTCTTACTACATATAATAATCTAGATTCATATAAATGGCAAGCTAAGCTTGGCCATATTGGCCAAGAAGATCTAATAAGTAACCTCGCTAAAGTTGCATTGCCCACACATGAAATTTGATGGAAAAAATAAAAGAAAATTATTTGAAAAGGCAATAGGGGTTATATATTTGTGGCCCAATGAGTGTGAGGTTAAGACATGAAGGTCATGTCTATTTTATTTTCCATAACTTTGAAGTATTCAACTGCTTCAGATAATATGTAGGCTTGGTTGAAAATCAATTAGACAAGAGTGTAAAGGCTCTGAACTGGCTGTGGGCATAAATATGAATCTTAACAATTTAAAAGACTTTGTGATGAAAAAATCAAAAGGCAGTTGATGATGCCATGTACTCCACAACAAAATAGCGTGGCGGAAATGAGAAATTGGACAAATTCTAAGATTGTTAGGTCGATGATAGAGCAAGAGAACCTACTAATATCATATTGGGGGTGCACTTGTCACTATAGCCTGCATCGTTAACCGACTACCCTCCAACTCAACACATTCCACTCTGTACGAATTTTAGATTAACGAGAAACCTAACTTAAGTAGCTTGCGGCCATGGATTTCAGTAGGCTTTGTTGATGATTCTTCTTACAAATATGGAAAGTTAGACCCTAAAGGAAATAAATGTATCTTTTTATAAGGCACTCCAACTACTCTAAGGGGTATATATTTATTGGCGAATAGCTTGATGGAAGCGTGTTTGAAATTGAGTTACAGGATGTTGATTTCATTGAGGTTGAGTTTTCAAAAAGAATTTAAGTTGTGGATTAAAAGGAAGCCACTCCAAGTATTCTAGTTGAGAATGAGGGAAACAATGGAAGTGACTTGGTTCTAAGTGGTATCAAACCATTTGAGGGTTATGCACAACAACCTCAACCATGTAGAAGCTCACGCAAAAATGTTCCCAACATCGATTTGAAGTAGAAGGAAAAACTTTCATCGTGGTTCCGCAAGATGACAATGAGCCTTGGACTATTTAAGAAGCTCTCTCATCCACTACTAAAGATGAGTGGATGAAAGTACTAAATGATGAAATAAAATCTATGAGGACTAACCAGGTTTGGGACTTGGTAGACCTACCACCAGAACGGAATATCATTGGGAACAATTGGGTTCTAAAGGAAAAACGCAAAAAAATCTATATGAATTAACCCATGGGCTTTGTGGTCAAAGGTCAAGAGTGAAAAGTGTGCAAGCTCAAACGATTTATATATAACCTAAAGCAATCATCTAAACAATGGCATATCAGATTCCATTCAACCATTATCTTGAATGTATTTACGATAATCACGAAAAATCACCGCATTTATGCAAAGCGGTCCAAGAAGAGTTTCATACTATTGTCACTAAGACGTGGCTGGAAATTGGCTGGAAATGAAAAGTAGATGATTGTTGCTAGTAAGAAGTGGTCATCTCTCAACTTTAAGATGAAGAACATGGGTGAAGGTTAATGCATTTCAGGGGTTAAGATCTATAGATATCGTTTAAAGAGATTTTTGAGTTTGTCTCAATAAACTTATATAAAGAAAGTTTTTGAGCACTACTAAATAAGTGATTATAAATCCATTGACACCCCTATTGTCAAAGCAAGAGATTATGCCAAGAAATGTGTCCTAAGACTCCAAGAGAAATAGAGAAGATGACTCATGCTCACTATGCTGGTGGTATTGGTTGTCTGACGTATGTAATGATGTGTACTCGACCAGACATATGATATAGAGCTGACTTGGTCAATAGATTCAAATTTAACCCTGGATTGGCTCATTGGAAAGCCATCAAGAAGATTTTAAGATATCTCAAAGGGATTACAGACTATGTATTATACTATCAAGTTCATATTTGCAGCTTAAAGGTTATGGCGATATTGATTGGGGCAATGATTTAAACGAGCGCAAATCAACAACTAGGTATGTGTTCTTACTAAACACTGGCACCAGTACGTGAAGTAGCAAGAAACAACCTTGCATAGCCTTATCCACCATGGAAGCGAAGTATATAGCATGCTTAGTGGCAAAGGAAATTGTTTCGTTGAAGAGGTTCCTTCAACATCTAGACATCGACGTTATACTTTTGATTGAATGACCATTTCTTGCAACAACATATCTACTCTCGCATATGCTAATGACCAAAAGTATCATGGAAGAACTAAGCACATTCATTTCAGATACCACTACATCAGAGACATGGTATCATATAAGAAAGTGATCCTAAAATATCTTTCTATAAATTGCATGGTTGTTGATCTCCTAACCAACCTCATAGTGAAAGACACTTTCATGGCTCATGTTAGAACTTTAGGAATGTATAAATTGTAATTATAATTTTTTTTTCGGTTGAAAAAGTAATGTAAACCTTCCTTTGAGATATTAATGCAATATGACATTTTCTTGTCTTTATCATATGGCATGACATATACACATGTATATCAACAAGCTTAGATCGGTTCACTCACACGAGCAATAGCCTTTGGCGCTACAAAATGGTAGCTAGTAGAGATGAGACATTGTGTCTCTTGAGCTTATCCAAAAAGGGATAAGTTGCATAATACAAAAAATATGTTACCTTAGTGGAAGTCAAGATAGGGTTCATCATATTTAAGAGGATTGTTATGGATACCCCCACAATCCATGTAACTTGTAGTTAGCTAAATGCAAGACCTTCTTTGGCGAGCATATAGTGAGACTCGGGTTAGACACAGAAATGGCATCTGGACTAAGATCTCTATTATGTTTGATATAAACATACGCTATTTGAGGAAGAGAAATCCACCATAGCACGTATTTTATACTAAATATGATTATTCAACCAAATGTGGAAGTGAGTTAATGGTTCCCTATTTTTTCATTGTGTGAGTCTCATTCTTACTTTTTTAGTGCCCTTCTTGACCTTTGATTATCATAACATAGAGGTTCTAATATTTGATACTCTAGCATGTTGTCTATGACCGTGAATGATACATTGTTGTGAAAGTGGTTGGGTTAAAGTTGATGACATGAGCGCAAGACAATGTTATTTGACAACACATCTTTGGCTCTGTTTGTTGATGTCAAACTTTGGCATTGCAATGTAGCATTGGAAAAATTTGTGAACACATTGTGATGGTTCAAAAGTGATAAAGCATAATTCTAAGTTTTCTTTTTTGGAACCTGAGAGGGATCGAAGATGCTTAATTAGATGTAATCGAATGAATCTAGGGCATATGAGACACTTTAAGGATATCACTTTACTGGTCCCTTCTGGTAGAGATTTAGTATAGTACACCAACATATTTAGTTTCAGTTATACTTGATGATCGTATGATCTATTTGCTTGTATGTGAGAAAAGGTAGGACACCATATAGGCATGCCCCACCCCATTTTATTTTCCCAGGAGTATAACGCTTGGGATTAAGTCAATAATGGGTAGGCCGTACACTGGCAAATAAAACCCCTTTGTTTAAGGGATTTTAGGTATATATTGTTCTGTTGCCTAAGGGTTAGGAAAAGAGTAATACTAGGTATAAGTCCCAAATAGATAAGTCTCGTGTAAGTCATTTGTTAAAAACGTAGATCCCACTAAAAATAATGTTTTTTTTTTACACTTTTTTAATATGAGGTCTACTTTTTTACAAATACTTGTATGAGATTTGTCTATTTAAAACTAGTACAAATCATTTTTCTAAGAAAAATGACATTATCTCTCAAGAAAATTGTATTCTCTATTGAAAAAAGCATCTAGGTTGTGCGTTATTTGAGTATGTCTCTAATTTATTTACATAGTGCACTCAACTATTGGGTGAATTTGAACTCGGATCGATTAGAGACTTGTACACTAGATTCGCTCGTGGAACAACTACAAAGACTTAGCTTGAGGTAATCATTCAACTGTACCCTAATAATTTTTTCTAAGAGAGGTTGCCCACCCTAAAAATTTCAAACCCTCCAAACCTTTACATTTTAAAAAGAGAAATGATATTGCAGTCATAGGGTATTCAAGTCCATCTACTCATTTTGAAATAAGTGGATAAATTTAGAATCTACATAAAAAAATTATTTTTTAATGGTAGACCCTACTTTTTAAAAAGAGTTTAAGTGCTAGCTGGGGGTTACGTTTAGAGGGGTTATTTACATAGTCTCTCCCCCTCTTTGGATTAGTCACTTGGATAAACAAGCTTTCTCTCTCAAATGGTTTTCTCTAGTCATGACATCTAGGCTATGAAACGTGTGAGTGATACTTTGGTATTACCACGTGGTATACTCTAATATCGATGTGAAGATCGTGGACGAACAACGACGCTGGAGAATCCGTGGAATAACCGTACTAGATCCAAAATATTTCTGACGAAGTAATATCATTTCCGCTATGCATTTTGATCTAGTTTTTCTAACAATAATGATATTGGAGGATTGAAAATTCTTTCCCTCGAAGTAGTTTTGGATAAAATAACAAGCTTAATTTTCTTTTGGGTGCTTATAGATTAATCCAAATTTGGGGGTTGTGTACTGCGTGTTCTCACTTGTCTCATTAACATATATATATATATACTAGTAAGGATAACGTGCTTTGCACATATGCCCAAATGATAAAAATAAGAAAATAAATAAAAATAGTAGAAAGTAGTAAATGGAAAGGAGAAAAATGAAATTTAAAGAAAAATTGAACAAAACAAAATAAAAAGTGAAGAAATAAACATAGACTTTATATACAAGTCAGTATCCTATTTAAGTATATAATTACAACATTGAGAAGTTTAACAAGAAGAGACTTTGAGTGTTTATGATGTAGCTTGATTAATAGGATGGACGGAGAGCACGTTGAGCTTATTCTGGCACAACTGTCCATGTTGATCTATTTCTGCACACAAGTATATAATCCATTCTTTTTCTGAAATTATACTTGCAATATTTGCTAAATATGGTAGGTGCTCCTGTAATAATGAAAAAAATATAAAACCATAATACATTAAATTTTTGTAAATAAGTTTATGAATATACATTTTACTTCGCCTGTGTTCGAATAGATCAATAGTTGTAAAATTCAATATTTCTTCTGCTCTCAATTCGAAAACAACAACCATTATACATCCAGTATCGTCCTCTACTTCCAGATAGACTCGACAGTTAAAATTAATGGAAATATCAATATTGCTTAGTTTTAATAATTATAATGCTATATGTATCATGTAAAAAATGATCATTTACATCGACGAGATAAAATGATTATCGTGGTTGTGCGATGCTCATGTTTTTGCAATTATAGCACCTGAATTTTTCATTGCAATCATATCCAATTACCTTATTACAATTTGCACAGGACATGTAGTAGAACTGTTGAAATTTTCCTTTAATTGAGAATGTTGGTTTCTGCATTAAGAATGGAGGAATAAATGTAAAGTATGAAGGTAGCAGTAAAGTAAATTTAAATAAAGGAAATAATTTAATTTTAAAGAAGAAAATTATACTATCATTGAATCTGTGAAATTGATAATCTTAGCAATATCAGAAATTTTTGTTATCGTTTGCATGGCACTGGTTGAAGTTGATTCTCTTGATATACCAAGATTGTTGGCAATAACTTCTTCTAGCAGTGCATCATTTTGTGTCACTCTAAAAGTTGCATTAATAATTAAAACAATGAAAGTAGTAAAAAAAAAATGATAATACACGTTAGAAACATGATATTATGTTATAATAAATGGAACAATAAATAATTTAGCTTTTATAAAAATAATTACTGAAAAAATTCTTTTAAATAAATGATTTACCATGTATGTAATGAAATTGCAGGTGCAAGAAGAGGGTCGATGATGAAAACACTTGTTGGCTTTGATGACAAAGAAGTATCATTATAAGAATCAACTTTACTTCGTATTCCAAGATTTATGGATTTCACTGCAATAATGTTTGAAATTTGTTCACACTCATTATGAACAAATTGAGCCCACATTATTAGGTGTAAAGACTTTAGGCTATACAAGTTGGAAATAGAATTAAATTTGTAATAGTAAAAGTATCATAACATATTAAATAAAAAATGCTATAAATGTAATTGAGGATGTGTTTAAACCTTTTATCAATAACATGTATATCGTGAACTATTGTTTTTCCATGTATGGTGTTGACTTCTCTTGGTGGCGTCATTTGGATTACAACAGTTAAAATATGTATTTCATCAAAATATTTGTTGTTGGTTTATAAAGAAAGAAGAGCATATAAATATTTCAAGAGATCTGGACAAATCTTCCTATATTTCAAGAGATCGTGTTCAGATCTAAGTGTTCTTAATTTTTTTTTTCCCTTTTCGGTCGATCTTTATTGTTTGTTTTTTCTTCCATCGTGGATTTGCAAGGAAATTTTCCTATAGATCTAATTTATGGTAGGTTTGGGGGGTGAGATGAGAATTTTGTGTTTTGTTTTAGAGTTTAAAATATTATTTTTTTAGTTTTGAAATTTGAAAAAGTTGAATTGGGATTTGAAAAATGTATATTGGGATTTGAAAAAGTTGAATTATTTATTATATTTTGTATGAGGATTTGAAAAAGGTGTAATGATGAGTTGAGATGAGATGAAATTTTTTTAGAATTCTTGACTTCCAAACCTACCCTAATGTACATTTTTCTAAAACATTTTATTTCAGTTGGTTTTTTTCCCCTATAGATCTGAACATATGATGATATATTTGAAGAGATGTTGGTTTTTTTAAAACCTTTTACTCTTGTTTTTTCCTTTATTTTTTTCCACTGTTCTTTATTTCTTATTTTTGTTTGACTAATTTTGTTGTCCTTATCTTTCCTTTTTTAATAGATTTGAATATTATTGTTTTTTTTTCTTTTCGCTGTGTTGGTTCTTTTTTAAAAATAATATAATAAATTAGAATTTGTTTTCTATCTTCACATTTCAACGTAATTTTTTCTTTATACATTCAAAATTTTTATTTTTTCTCGCTTCTTTTATTTTCTTTATTGATAGTTGAAATTTTTGTTGTATGAATATTGAAATAAATGACATTAATTTTTTTCTCCTTGAGATGTCAGAATAGCAGAAACCCTTTATATGTGAAAATACAAGATGAAAGAGGCAACAATAGCGGTAGAACCAGAAATGCAATAATTGATCAGATTCCGCAATCTGTTTTTCAATTCAATTTATATTTGTAAATCCAAATATTTATGTTTTTTTTTTTTTTTTACTTTTTTCCAATCATACTAAGAAATTTGTTATTTATTTTTTAAAATTAATTAGACCATGTAAATAAATACCAGAACAAATATCCAGAAATATTTATTTCGGAATAATTAACATAAAAAAACATATCAAAAGACGTTGAGAAATGACCAGCAAAGAGGCAAATTTAGAACTGAGGAGTAAAGAAGTAGATTTACGAACAGTGTAAATTGAGGAAGATGAAATCTTTTATACGAAGCGGCAAGCGATAAACATAATCTACATAGGGATATTTTCGTAAAGAAAATTTGATTCTAGAAATTTAACCATTTGGTACAAGCGGTACGTGACATTTGTGAGAAATAGTAACTAAATTATGGGTAAAAGCGTAAAGATGCGATTAAAATACAAGGTTAAAAACGACAATGACAAAAGAAAACGGTAAAAAGTGAAATAGAAGGGCAAAGACATGAAAACCAAACAATTGCCAACAACGATGAGGGACAGAAGGGGAAAAGAAATACAAGTAGGGGCAAAATTAGAAAAAAAAATATTAGACAAAAATACTGTTCATCAGCCATTCACGTTTATATATATAACTAGTAAATGGCAACGTGCACTGCACGTTTGCCCTGTGACCAATTTTATTATGTTTCAAATTTTTAAGTACTATAAATGAACAGTGGAGACAGTCTAAAACTATAACGAAAAATCATAATAACTGATCATGATTTATTCTTAAAAAGTTAGCTTCTTTGCACGTATACAAAGAAAAAGAAAATTAAGTTGGCTTGTTTGCAAGAGTTTAATTGCAGACTATTTGTGTTTATTGCATAATGTTGGTTACCCATTTCAATATATCATGAAAACTCTGATTCTAACCAACAATACAAACTCTACTACAAACAGAATAATTGGTTCAAAGGATAATAAACTTGATGGTGGGGAAATTGAAGTGCCATGTGAATCTCCTAAAATTGAAGAATGTATTAAAGATATACCAATTCCTTAGGAACCTGATGATGGTAGTATCGAGAAACCTCAGAATATCTAAGTGGATGATGATGATACGATTGAGGAGCTAAAGTTGAGAATGGAGTTTAATTTCCTTAAAGATTTAGTAAGTTATTATAAATAATATGGTTATGGGAGAAAACATTTTTAAATTATTAGTAAGTTATTTAGTAAGTTATTATTAGTAAGTTTTTAAATTTTCATATAAAATATAATAAACATTTCAATTTTTTAAAATTTTAAAATAATAATAACAATAATAATAAATAATTTTCTAACAATATTTTATTTAACTTTTAATTTTTATCTCAACTAATCTCATCTAAATTTAATATCCAACCTTAAAAAAAAGAAAAAAAAAATCTTAACTCACCTAATCGGCAAAAGAGCAAATGCATAAGAGAATCGGATTTTATGAGAAAAATAGAAAAAAAAAAGAGTAATTGATGAACAATTGTGTACTGAACATGTGTCTAGTTACAAATATATAAAAATAAAAAATTGATAGCAAATAAGAAATGAGAAAGTGAAGAAATTTTTTTAAACAAAGTTAAAACAAATCATGGGTTTATATAACTTGAGGTAAACCTACTATAAACTTAACAGAAATGATAAATCCATATAAGTTTGTGTTTTATTTAGTTATATAACGCAAAAGTTTAATAAAGGCTGCAAGCGAAAAAATGATGTTTATTACAATTTGAAAATTAAAATTAATGTTAATGATAATTTTGTTAGGTTTCTATATAAAAAAAGATGGGGTAAATTCATTTGGTTATGAGAGAAAACATTTTTAAATTACGGATTGTACTGAAAAATTATTGAAAAAAAAAATTGTTTTAATTTTATCTTCTTTATGAGAAAATAATTTGTTAGTAATTATGAAACATTTATTCATAGATATGTAAAAAAAAAAATTCCAACATTATATAAATTATCAGAAAAGGAAAAAATTAAAAATGTATTCTAGACTATATTATTCTGCACTACAAATAATGTTAAATCATTGCGTTATTCCAAAGGCAGTTTAGTTTTTAGTTTAAGAATGTAAACCAAATCATTTTAATTTACTTTAAAAAAGTTTTGATAACCTTTTTTAATATTATTAAAATAGAAGCACTATAAGAAATAATAACAACGAAAAACATTAATTTATTTAACATTTTCGACCTTGGTTAAATAAAATAGTAATAATGATATATTATATTTTTAAATTATTAAGAAATTATAATTTATTTCCTTATGAAAATTTGTAATTATACCAAGCAACCTACTATTATTACTCTTAATAATTATGGTTGGATGTGTATGTTGTATATTTATTATTTCCAAAATAAAAATATAATGTGTTAATTTTAAAATTCAAAACTATAGTGGTAAGTATTAAATAATTTAATCATATATTTTATAAAGTCTTATCCTTTACATTTTAAAAAAAAATTAAACAAATTATAGTACATTAGAAACTGTAAATCTATCTCAAATAGTGTAATTAATTTCAGATTAATTAATAAACTATTCAATTTATCTAGAAATGAAAAAGAAATATATTTAAGTTTATTTCTTAATAAATCATTAAACAAAAATTATTACTAAAAGGGAAGAATTAGATTTATACTAAAATTTAATAGTTCAATTCGATATTTAGATAATTCAAAATTAAAGGAAATAAAATGTTGCACAACATTAAAATTTAATTTTTAAGATTTTGATTTTTTATTAAAATTTTATGAAAACTTGGTATCAATTGGGAAAAAAAAAATACTATAGTCCAATTGTAAAGCTCAACTGATTTATAATGTTACTCATTTTTCACATCTAAAACCTAAAAGCAATGTTATATCTTTCTTCCGATAAGGATAAAAAAAATTTTTTTTTTTTTTATTTTTTAGACGTTTAAACATTAAAAAAATTTCACAATATCATTAAAAATATTTTTTTATAATAATGAAATGAAATGAGATGAATTGATAGTGTTTCTATAGGGGCAAAATAGGAAAAATATTATTGGACTAAACACTGTTCATGCCCGAATCGCACGGTGGCTTATATCGGCTCGCGGCGGTTAACGGCTGCAGGAGAGGGGCTGAGATTGGAAGGGGAGGGGCGACGGACGGAGGCGAAGAGAATGGACCGGACGGTGTTGGCCACGCCGGCGTGCGGCGGCGCACTGGAGGGGACGAAGAAATGGGTCGGCAGCGGCTTCGATTCGCTCGCGGCGGTTAACGGCGGCACGATAGGAGCTGAAATTTCAAGGGGAGGGACGACTGACGGAGGCGAAGAGAATCGCCGGGGTCGTGTTGGTCACGCCGGCGTCCGGCGGCGCACTGCGGGAGACGAACCGAACGGGGGAGGGGGAGTGGCAAAACGGAAATTTTGGAATAGTAGCAGGGGCAAAATGGGAAGAATACAGGGACAAAACGGAAATTGAGAAATAAAAGCAGGGGCAAAATGGGAAAAAAAAAAGTTAAACGAAAATACTGTTCATAACGCATTCGCGCTTTATATATTAGTAGAAGTAGATATATATATATATATATATATATAATATGAGTAGTGCTGATCAAAGCAACAAAGTTACAAAACTGAAGAAGCTAGCGCGCCATGGATGATCTGGTGCCAGCAAGAAATTAACGGTCGATGGACCACCACAAGATACCCACTTTATGTGAAGCTTCCAATAAACTCCAAAAGTGAGATCTTTTAGTACCAAGTAGGATATTGTAATAATCGAAAACTACACCGGGTCCATATAAATATATATATAATTTTAGGAAGGGTCTTCGCTTTTTACCATCGCCTGACAATATTCTATATTTTATTATATTGACAATGAGCTCTATCTTAGTCGATAAACATCATATCAATATCAAAAAGCTGGAAACTTGATAAAAAGATAAAATGGCAAGCTAGCCATGGATGCATGTCCCATTTTTCTCTCTCGAGTACGAAAGTGGTGGGATTAAAGTTGAATGACATAAAGGCAAGGTAAGGTTATTCACATCGCATTCTTGGCCGTATTTGTTAACGTCAAACTTTGATGCTGCAATATAGTATTGACAAAATTTGTGAACACATTGTGATGGTTCAAAAGTGATAAAGCATACTTCTAAGTTTTTTTTGGAAACTCAAGAAGGATCGAAGATGCTTGATTAGATGTAATTGAATGAGTCTAGGACATATGAGACACTTTAAGGATATCATTATGCTGATCTTTTCTAGTAGAGATTTAGTATAGTGTGCCCACACATTTATTTTCAGTTATACTGGGTGGTTGTATGATCTATTTGCTTACATGTGTGGAAAGGTAGGACACCCATATAGACATACCCCTCCCCATTTTATTTTCCCAAGAGTATAACGCCTGGTTAAGTTATAATGGGTAAGCCGTATGCTAGCAAATAAAACCCCTTTGTTTAAGGAATTTTGGGTATATATTGTTCTATTGCCTAAGGATTAGTAAAAGAGTAATGCTAGATATAAATTCCAAATAGATAAATCTCGTTTAGTTTTTTTGTAAAAGAAAAGTGGATCCCACTAAAAAGAATGGGCTTTTTTTTTTTTTTTAATTTTTTTTTTCACACTTTTTCAATATGGGATGCACTTTTTTACAAAAGCTTATGCTAGGCGTGTCTATTTAGGGCTTGTACAAATTATTTCTTTAAGAAAAATAACATTATCTCTCAAGAAAATTGTATTCTCCCTTGAAAAAAGCATTTAGGTTGTGAGTTATTTGAATATGTCTCTAATTTATTTACATAGTGCACTCAACTATTGGGTGAATATGAACTCAGATCGATTGGAGAATTGTACACTTGATTCACTTGTGGAACAACTACAAAGATTAAGCTTGAGGTAATCATTCAACTGTACCTTAATAATTGTCTCTAACAAAGGTTGCTCACCCTAAAAATTTCAAATCTTCCTAATCTTTGCACTTTAAAAAGAGAAATGATATTGCAGTCATAGGGTATTCAAGTCCGTCCACTCATTTTAAAAAAAAGTGGATAAATCTGTAATCCACATGAAAATTTTATTTTTTAATAGTGGATCATACTTTTTTGAAAAAAGGCCATACGAGATTTTCATATTCTAAGACTATATCTAGCATTATTTCTAAAAAAAAAAAAAATTGTAAAATATTTTTTCCTCTCAATAAGATTTAAACTAACACTTTTATCCTTAAACACAAAGAAAACAGAGTGCATGAAAATCTCCTGCAAACTTGGAAGAAGAATGAAGAACGTAGAAACAAAAAAGCAAAAGAAAAACAAAGTTTTGCGGTGAAAAATGAATTATGATTTATCGAATCATGCTCGGGACCTATGTCGCAGCTTATTTTGCAGCTGCCCATCATCTAAATTTGGGCCTCATAATTGAATACACATACCAAAGCGGGCTAGAAAATCATAGTCACAAGAGTTTTTCTCAGCAAACAAAGTGATGAAGTTCTTGATCATGTTTTTGCATATAAATTGGCAGCTCCGAGCTAAATGCCAAGGCCTTGTTGCTTGGACTCGCGTATTTTCACAGAGGCGCAAAATATTTTTGGCCCAGCAAAGCAAAAGGGCTAAGGTCAAAGCCCATGATTGGAAAAGAAGTTAGAGGATTAAAGCCTTCGTATCAAGGTCGTGGACAACTCTTAGGGTTTAGTTCAAGTGTAAGAGCAAAGTATTGTATTCCATCTTGGTGATAATTCTGTTTAGATATTGGAATGAAATACTTCTGTGTATCATGCGTGCATGTATATTTAAGATTTGACAATTTATAAAATAGAAGGTAAAGATCATATTGTTGTTAAAAGATAATATTATTAAAAAACTCACAAACTTGAATTGAGATATACACAAAAAAAGAAAACACAAAAAAATAATAATAAAAGAGCTAAAAAAGTATTAACACTAAGAGAACTAATATTTACAGTTATAGAGGATTAAAGCCTTCCTATCAAGGTCGTCCAGAATTAACTCTTAGGGCTTAAGCTCAAGTGGTAAGAGTAAAGTTTTGAATTCCATCTTGGTAACAATTTATAAAATGAATGTATGTTGAAAACCATTAAAAAAAAAAAAAGAAGAAGAAGAAGAAGAAGGTAAATATATTGGTGTTAAAATATAATATTAAAAAAACTCACAAACTTGAAAAGACATATACATAAAATAAGAAAAGACAAAAAAATAAAAATGCTAAAAATGTATAAAAAATAAGAGAAGTGATATTTGCAGTTATAGAGTGTGTAAGCCACACACACTCATTTGAAAAAAAAAATGGATAAGTCTGAGACCTATATAAAAAAATTATTTTTTAATAGTAAACCCCGGTCATTTTTTTCAAAGGGAGTGTACCAGCTTGTATACCCGGCCTAGAACAACATATAGCATTACTCTAAAAATAATAATGAAGGGAAAAAAAAGGAGAATGCAAGGACATACTTCAAGCTAAAAAAGCTTAAAATTATAGAAATGCCATTCAAATTTCAAATTACAAAAAATGTCTTCAATCAAAGTTTATGGAACTATTATCCAGAATGGAATGCAAATTCAAGTCGAAATAGGTTGGAACGTGGAACGAAATAGAACTGGAAGGGTATAGTCATGTACCCGTTAAAACACCGGAATTGAACAGAAATGAAACTATGCATAAGAGACTTTTGGTCTCGTTTGGTTATACAAATTACTTCATTTGATTGTTATAATTTTTTCAAACTTGTACATAAAATATAAAAAATAATTTAATTTTTTTAAATATTAAAACAAAAATTATATTAAAAAATTATTGAAAAGTACTTCCTTACCAAGGATCACTTGTAGCGCACCCCTGAGATTAATTAGAATTTTGTTCCTGGACATGATCTGAAACCAATAAATAAAGAAAAATTAATGTTGACAATTTAGAATGAGTCATTCCCTTGCAAGCTAGTGAGTAAACTATCGTACCTCCATATCATTAACATGAGTTGTTAAATTCTTGCAAATTAAATTCTATAATATAAAAGATATGCATGGAAGTACATGCATTCTCTAGATCACCGACAGCTTGTAGAGATAATTTTTTCACCTAGAATTCATTTATGTCGTACTATAATTAGTTTCTTCGAAAAGTTGGAAACAGTACATAAATTAACTTTTAACTTATTGGTAATTAATATAATGCTGCCTGCAATATGATGATCCGATGAAGAAGATAAACTCTGAATTAAGCAAATTAAGGACATATATGGAATCTTTCCAAAACAAAGAAGTCTGAAAACAGATGGAATATTGAACAGAGAAAAGTGAGTAGGATACTTAATTAGAAAGCGTTAACCTGTCATTAATTTATCTTTTGTTTTTTAGAAAAAAAAAAAAAAATTATGGTGTCTGGAGGATGGATGGGATCTTGCATGATTTTTGTTCGCTAATCACCCCGGCTCTTACGCAAGTGAGCTAATATTATATATAATTGACCGAAATTATATTTATCACTCAATGGCGTCGTCCTTCTTAATCATGGTTAATTAGAGAGTAATCACCGACGTTTAATCACTCATAGCCTCACTACAACATTGAAGGCTTTTACTGCAGATAAAATAAGAAAACTCGCTGCAAAAAAGTTTTTTCAATTATTTTTCATAGAGTGGTCACAATAGTTTGATCTTAAATAGTATTTGGCGGCGAAATGATAAAATGATCATAAATAAGACATTATTTGCAGCGAACTTTCTTGCCACAAATCATTAAAATTTTAGCTGAAAACAATATAGATGGATGAGATGAAAGTTGTATTAAAATGATATCTTTTTTTTGGCAATTTTTAAATAGCCGGAATTACCGTACTTAATCAGCTAGCTTTTCCCATTGATTTGTAGGTTGTTGCTTGTTTGATTAATCTTCTTTTTTGTCGCTTTTAAAAGATTTCTAAAAGGAGCTTTAAAACCAGTAGGAATATAGTTTAAAACATAATCCGACAGTATGATCTTGCATATTTTGGATGTTTTATGCTGTGGTTAAATATAGTACTTCAAAACATAATCCGACAATATGCTGTGGTTAATGATCTTCACCAACAATCGACTCAAACTGAAATTGATGCTACCAAATAGTACTTGTTATATGATTATTCCGTCATCATGATAACTTCATATATATATATAATTATTATGAATAATGCTAGATACAAGTTTAATATGATGTGCATCATGCAAGTCTCTGTATAAATTATTTTACAAAAATAAAACTCAATATAAAAAATATTTGAGTTTTTTCACGGTGGAGTACTTTACATTTTTCTCAAAAGGCTTGATATTATATAGGTTTTAATATTCTAAATTTATGCATATCATTTCCCAATAG
This sequence comes from Pterocarya stenoptera, assembly GCA_003123785.1. NCBI lineage: Eukaryota > Viridiplantae > Streptophyta > Magnoliopsida > Fagales > Juglandaceae > Pterocarya > Pterocarya stenoptera. The sequence goes on from QEOT01123990.1 coordinate 78,626, forward strand.
CTCTATGCTCATTATATCCATATTCATCCATGTCTATGCATCGAACAAATTAAATACTACTACTTAACATTGTTTGCTGATTAAAATCATTAACGCCTACGGTGGTTGTTAAGCATTAATTGATCATAATTCAACTTCCCTATGCCCTCAAATAGTTGAAAATCATTAGTTTTTGTTTTTTTCAAACAAATATTCCATTGTAGGAAAGGGATACAATATCGCTTGATGCTCTTCATGATATAACACAGATCGATCAACATTAACATGATGAGATATGAAATATGTTACCAAGCTGGTCCCATCACAATAATTGCAGTGCTAGCTTAAATATATTATAACCAGATCATCGACAAGAACATATTCATGCAAAAGTGCACGAACTCACGGAATGAAACTTAATTTTGTCTTCTCCCTAGCCTTCAAAAGGTGCAAGGAAATATTCAGTGTCGGCCTCCTGCGGTGGCCATAGCCATAGACATTTTTTCACCGAATAAACTTAATTATTTCTGGCGATTTTCTATTTTTATTTTTATTTTTGCAATAAGCTGCTTGTTTGACAGTAGTAGAGATCAGAAATGTTCTGCTGTATGAGATGAACCCTCGGGTCAGCTCAAAGCCACTGCACATGGGGACGTACAACTTTGATCTTATTTTTCTTGAACATCTTTGATATTATTGCATCATGGGTTGGTATCTTCTTTGTGTTTATAAGCAGTACGAGAAAAATATGAATTTTAATTAGCAACCAAACCTTCATATATAACGACTCAAAAGTAGTTGTCACCAATAAATGACGTCCTTATATATTTACCGTTGAAAAATACAAATTATTTCCTTGCTAATAAATGTTTTAAGCTTTAACCTAGTTTGATCAGTAGCTGCAAATATACACGCGTACGTGCGAATTCGCACGTACGTAGTACCACCCACGTTTTGGTTTGATATATCCTTATAAACGTTACAAGCCCCATCAAATCTTCAATAATAAGCAGTACGTACCTACTGCTTTAATTTGAATTATTACAGTGCAGAGATCGATGGGGGTAGACAAGAGCTAGGGAGAATATATATTATTGGACGTAAACAGAACTTGATTCGTTATCCACATTCCAGTACTGTATATTCGAAAGCTTTTTGACTCAAAAGTTTGGACATTAATAATGCTTCCACCGTCATGTATGGATGTTAATATTTCATATGGGTAATGATGGAAGATTGGAAATCTTTTCCCCTCATGAAGATATCGAAGATACTTTAGGATTATCAAAAAGGAATGTAGCATGACCAAGTAATTAATTTGGGTGCCAGTGTGTTTACACACAGAATCCAGATCACTAGCTAGTGCATGCGCTGCTTAATTCCCTTTTATTCCAAACCAATTTCAGCCCCTTCCAGTCGAGAGATCTAGGTCTTCTTTCGAACAATACTTAATCTTAATCTTTCTATAATAATTTTAATGGCCGAGCTCCAAATTATATATATACAATTGACTAATTCTTTCAGAATGTAGGTTTTGATGTGCCTTGGGCTTTCCTTGAACCATTACAAAGCAATTGTTTCTGACTATTGAATATGAGGCAGGTGCTATATTTTCTCATGCCCTTGACCAATACAAAAACAAACTGTTAAGCATGAAAAAGAAGTACCCACTAGAGAATGTGGAATTAATGATAGATAGATAGATAGATAGATCATAGATAGATAGATATGTGCATACATGTATTTTGTCTTAGCTAGGGCTTGAAATCCTAAAAATAGATCATGTGCCAACATGCATTTCGTCTTAGCTAGGGTTTGGCAAAATTTGTGGTGATTGGCTAATTGATCAATTCTTTTACTTCTGTAATATCCGTCTACCACCACTGGAGAGTGAAAATGTTGGAATATTGAGGAATTCCTTCATTAAGATTTTGACATTTTATCATTGTTAAAGACGTGTTTCACATCACCAACCACATGGATCATCTGCAACAAATGAAGGGGTGGTATTGCCCTATGTAAAATCCGATGCTTAAGTTAGTAATAGTATGAGAATACGTATATAAAAGATGAAGTTAGAAGATGTTACCTCCACCGAGTTATTTATAGAAGGATGCGACATGGTGGTGACTAACTCTAATCACCAGTCCTTTATGCTTAGCATTTGTGATCTCTTATTTAGACGGAGAGGATATCTCCTGTTTTGTAGGAGTTATCTCATGCAAGATATTCGTATCTCGTCTTGGGCCTCATCCCAACTCTTCGGGGTTATCTCACTCGTAACTGTGGTTGTGAGTCCTTTACTTTAGGGCTTTTGGCTGTAAGCCATTCACAAGTCTTCCTGGGCTCGCGATTGGACTTGGCCTCAGATATGGGCTTGGCCTTAGATGGGCTCTCAGCCCAGGGGTTTGAATGTCCCCTCTAGTTACTCCGCTAATTTCCTTTGTGCTGTCACATGGGAAATTAAACAACCGGGCTTTGAACTTTCTTCCTTTTGTTGGTTACTTACCCCGCTAGTCTGTTTGTGTCAATCCACTTTTTTTTTCTTTTTAAGGAAAGACGTGGCTTACGTTAGCCATAACTGCTCCCGTTCATTTAATGGGTTTTCAAATAGGACTATGACTGTCAGCGCAGCCAAACCTTTCAGGTTCCCCAAGATTTTCATTATTACCTTTCTTGAGTGGACTTTACACACTTTTTCGCGTCCCGTCACCCCTTGCTTTCCTCTCTTGTCTTACTCATCTTTCCTCGTATTCCCCTTCACATTGTTCTTCATATTTCCTCAACCCCCTTATCGTATCCCCGCATTTCCTTCCCTCAAGACTTCCGTGATGGCTATTCGCAATCCTGCTAAAAAAGTGGGCAAGCAGAAGCCCGAATCTTCTCTCGCCCGCAACTCATTTCCTTCGATCGGTATTCTTGGCCCTCGATTCTGGGTGTGGAAGACCTCGTCGAACTGAGGGAATCCTTTTGCATTCCTGAATCGGTGGATATGAATGTCTCAGAGAGGGGATGTGTTGATGAAGAGGGCTACGGCTAACAGTTTGTTCTCTTGCGAATGGGCTTCGCCTTCCTTTCATTCACCCAGTACGCGATGTTTTGTATTTTTGGAGCTTGCTCCTGCCTAGCTCCACAGCAAGGTGTGGCACGTGCTAATGTGTGTCTGCGTCGTCTTCCTCCGTGTTCTAGAGCCTCTTAGGGAGGTGTACACTGATCTCATGGCAAAGGAGTTTCTGTCTTTTTACAGGGTGGTGTCCTTGCTGGAGAACATTTGTAGCTTCCGTGTGTGCGGGCAACACCTGGCAACCTTCGAGGGGCGTTACTCAAACGCCAAGTAGTGGATCAGTAAGTTTTTCTTGATCTCTGGTGATGGTTGGGAATATCCCGCCGATGAAACGCTTATTAAAGATTACCATGTTAAGGCCAACTGGGGGCGCGTCGCTGATGATAAACTGTTGCCGTTAGGGCAGACCAATAGTCAACAAAATTGCCTGAATCTTGTTCATGAATGGGTGAAGGACCATGATTGCGATGGTATGTGGTCGAATGACCTCCTTTCTGACTCCAGTATTGATAGGTTTTTATCGATGCCTAGTCGCGCCCATGTCATGGGAAAAAAGCTCAGACTATTTCCCCCTCCCCCCCCTCAGTGATGAAACAGAGTGCTCTCCAGACTGGGGGCAAAAATGAATCACCCTCGTCCTGAGGGCACGACGCCTAGTAGTGTCGCTGGCTCCCCCCGAGAGAATGATGTAGGGGGCAGGCATGCATACTGTTGTTTCTGGCCAGGCCACGCTGGTGGTGTCCCCTAAGAAAACCTCCCCGTTGTTGAGCCCCGGTCATGATGACCTAGGTGCTTTGATGAAATAGGCTCTTGAGGATCTCTCATTGGCCTATGATCTTAAGCTCCCTTCGGGGAATGATGAAGAGGGTGCCTCTTTCGAATTCCCCTCAGTTCCTATTGTGGATTTAGTGCCTGGCGGTGGGAGTGATTTGAATGATATGTATGCTGCCTTTGCCTTGGGTTGTGGCACTGTGGAAGGGGCGCTTGATATTCACTCCCCTGTAGTTAACGACCCCGTGGTTGAAGTCGTGGGTGGCGGTGTGGCCTCTAGTGCAGGGTTTGGTTCCTCTTCGCATTCTCTGCCACACCACTTCAGGTGGTGAGACTCCGCTCACAAACCAAGATAGGGTGTCCATCCATTCACAGACGCCGTCGTTTTTTGGCGAGGAGGGGGACATTACTCCTCATGAAGGTGGGCAGGTCCCTGAAGATTAGGCAGTTGTGGAGGTAAGGGACTAGGGTGAAGATTTGGTTGGTTGGCGAGCGGACTTTTGCCAAGATGTGTTTGTTGGTGAGCCGTTTGGTGCTCACGTTGGAGGTTTGCCTGTCTGCACCCACGCCCGAGGTTGGGCAGTCTTGGTTATCTTGTTGGGGTGTCCAATGCAGGCTGGAGCTGGTTCGGTGGGAGACGTTGCTTGGGAGGAGGACGTCGGTCCTTGTATTTCTTTGCCTCTTTCGGAGGTGGTCACGAAGATAACATGGTGCCTGAGTAGAATATTGGCCCCGGTAAGGCTTCTTTTCCTTCTTGTCTACTTTTGTTTGCAGGCGCTTTCTTTGGCGTGTGTTGGCTCCTAACTTTACTTTGTTTGTGTAGAATGTTGAAGCCCTGGCGTCTTGGGTCGTGGAGGAGAGGTCCAATTTGGAGAAGGAGGTTCGCAAGAGGCGAAAGTTCTCCTTTTTTCCAAGCAGGAGAACAGCCGCTTAAAGATGAGAGGAATTACCTACATTGTTGTCTAGAGCAAGCTGATGGTCATGTCCAATCCTTGGAAGCTGGCCTCGATTCTCTCCTTGAGGAGTCGTCCAGTCTTTGGTCCGAACTCCTTCATGTTGAGAGCTTCCACACCCGCGATAGTTTTGCCTTGCATGCTGCTGAGATGGAGAGGGCCGCCATTCGGGCAAAGGTTTTATGCCTTAAGGGGGCATTGGACTCCTCTGAGCGCTCCTAGGTTGGTACTGAGAAAAAGTGCGAAAGGGTGGCGAAGAAGTTGGCTACGAAGAGATAGGCGTTCTGGAAGGAGCACCGTGAGAAGGACTCTAAGATCTCTAAGCTACAAGGTTATTGGAGCAGGAGAGGGCTGCTTTCTCCAAGTACAAGAAGGAGTACGCCACAGTTGATGCTCGCCAAGATAAGAATCTGGCTGATCTGCAGAGGTTGTCTCTGGAAGTGAATGAGTCAAGGGTGGAGCAAGGAAGGCTAGACGTTGAGCTAACTGCTGCAAACAACGAGATTGTTCGACTGCATTTCCAACTTTCCAACGCCTGTGCTGTCCTGGACAGGGCCTTTGGATATGGGTATGGCGCGGGGTTAGCACGCTTGAAAATGCATTTGTTGGCCAATCCCTGAACTGACTTGAAGAGTTTAAACTTAGCAAACTTGATGCCCTATGCCGCCGCCAGTCAATATGCAAGCTCAATGGGTCGAGATGTGATGCCGGACTTCTTTTTTCTTCCCCCACCTCAAGGATGAGAAAAGTTTTTGTTTGTAATGACTATTAAGGATGCCTTGTTTTGGGCTTTTTGTGAATCCTTGTAAGCCTTTTTTTTTTGGGACTTTTATATTATTCTGCTGCTTTTTGCCTCGAACATGTTTGTTGATTTTGGTTGGCCGCTGGGCGTGTGGTTTGTTTACACTGTCTTGTCTCTTTTTGTGCTTTCATTCTTTTCCTTTGGCGATATGGTCTTTTCTTGTTTTACTCGTGGAATTGGCGGTCGCATAGTTTCCTGGCTTTTTATGCCTTCGTGGATTGTACTGGGGTGCATTGGTTAGGGCTCCTTGCGCCCAAATTGCCTTTTGAGGGGATCATGGGGTCTTCTGACCTTCACGCTCGTTTGATTTTACGACAAATGTGAAACTTAGTTTTTGGTGGCTAACCATTGGAGGGGTTGTGTGGTCTTATGACCTCCCCGCCCCTTCCATTGCACTGTGAGTGTGAAACTCGACTTTTGGTGTCTAACCTTGGAGAGGGCCATGTGGTCTGTGCGACCTCCACGCCTATTCGTTTGGAGAGGGCCGTGTGGTTTTCTGACCTCCACGTCCATTCGTTTGGAAAGGGCTGTGTGGTCTTTGCAACCTTTATGCCTTTTCGATTGGAGAGGGTTGTGTGGTCTTTTGACCTCCAAGCCCGTTCGTTTGGAGAGTGCCATGTGGTCTTTGCGACCTCCATGCCTGACCACTTGGAGAGAGTCTTATGGTCTTTGCGACCTCCACGCCCATTCATTTGGAAATGGCCGTATTTCCTGATTTGCCTCCCTCTGTGGCTTCATGTAATCAGCCATCATTCTTGCCAGCTCCCCACTCCGGTCTAGTGGGTGTAACTTTGGTGGTAGGTGCAATGGCGTCATCCTTTGTCAGGGGTGAACTCTTCCTTTCTCGGGTTTCTACCATCTTCCTATACATTGTGGTTGTCATGCACAAGTCGGCACCCATGATCTCGCCTATCAACTCGCTCTTTTGGCTTCTTATCTTTGGCTTTAGAGTTAATCTGGTTTCTGTTTTCTCCTTTTTCCTCTTGCTTCCGTGGTTCTAGCATAGCTTGTAAAGCATCTTCTGCATTGACAAAGTCATCTACTCGATCCATGAACTCTCTTAGAGTGGATGGGGTTCGTCTAGTCTGTTCAGTTATGAAGGAACTTTGAGGCCAGACTCCTCCCAGTAGTGCAGCTAAGGTGATTTTCTCATCCTGATCCTCAGTGGTGAGTCTTTCTTTATTGAAGCGTGTTAGGTAGCTCTTCAGATTCTCCCCGTTTTTCTATTTTACGGTTAACAGATAGGCCACCAGTTTGCAGCGTCTTCTGCTAGCCATAAACTGTAAACCAGGAAATTTTAATAGAACCTACTAGATTGAATAAAGTCATTGGTTGACAGGGACAGATTAGGTTCTCATGAGGGGGTAAGTTCTCTTACAGTTACATATACTGGTTTAATGCATCGACTAGTTAAATTCCATGAGGCTGAAACTGATCTTGTAGGCTAATATCTCTGTTTCATTGGAAACTTATAGGTTGGAGCAAATTCTCAGCTTTCAGCCATGTGAATCATGGAATGTAGAGCAGGAGTTGGTGGAGATGAAGAGCAGTTTCAAATATACACATCCATACGCTGGGGCTGTATTTCTTCAATCTTGTAAGAATTAATACTTGCAGTTGTTTATTCCCAAGTTATGGGTGCAAAGTTCCAGTTCTATTTAATATCACACACACCCACAATTGGAACCCCAAAAGAGCAAATGGTTTTAATAAACCATTAGGTCTTTTGGAAACAGATATGATAAGATAACCTACAAACTAAGTAGCAAAAGTAGGTAAAACCCACACTGAAATACTTAGGATATGTTCAAATCAGAAAACTCAATATGGTGCTTGGTGTGTACCAATTGTGGTGTTATTAATACTAATGTGTATATTTTAGACTTGGGTTGTAAATATTAAACACAGTTTTATGCTCTCACAATAGCCAATCCATTGCTATGGTAGATGGGAAGTCACAAGATCAACTTCTAATGTGATTTTCCTTTCATATGTCCTTCTCATGAATTCAGATTGGATCAATATGGTGTTGGGATACATAGAACTTATATTCTGCAATAGCATGAATGAGGATATAGCAAACTCTATTCATAGAATATATTATTGGTGTAATTGAAATAGCAAGAAAATTAATGAATGGTATATAGTGTTGTTATTCCAATGGGAATAACAACAGTGATGATTGATATTGGCATTTTCTAAATTCATCTTTAGAAAAATGATTTTTTTCTCACAAAATACCCATATGCTATAGGGCAAGAGTTAATTACATTAAAATATATGTTCAAGTTATGGATACACAATTACTATAGAAGCTTCCCACCCTTGCTGCACAATCTTTCTCCAATTAAGTATCTTAGTTTGACGTAGTACTTTTTGCTAACTTTCAGGAAACATTTAGTACCATGATTTGTGGAGCAAAAATGTACAAATCTGAATGTCTGGAGAACTTGAAAAAGCAAATTTTATTGCCCTTAGTAATCTGTCTATACATCAATAGCACTTAGCATAGATGCTCTTGGAATGCTTGAATTTATAATTCCCTGAGTATCTACTTGAATTTCAGTTGCTGCCATGATGTTTGTAAATGGCCTTGAACTATTTGGTTTCAAGCCAATGTTGGCATATTTGATTGTATGATGGTGACACAACAATGTTGGCAGATTTGTATATATGATGGTGATTACATATGTATATTGACAGTCTATTGAAGAAGCTAATATAACTTATGTTAGATATTGATGTGTTATTGACGACCACTATTTCTGGATTGTTTGGTGGGATAACTTTGGAAATTATAAGATTTAATTTCTACAAATTGCCATTGGTTTCAATGAATGTTGGCATATTTGTCTATATCCTGGGTGAGGAAACAGATTATGACATAATGTAAATATTTACTAATTTCCCACCAATTAATTCCATGGTCATAACTAATTTCCACCACTTATGTCATCACCATATACGTAATTGTCATGAATTCAAATATTAGGCAATTTCTTTTGCCACAAACACTTTACATGGATAAAAGAATTTTGTCACCACTGGAGTCATTGGGAATAAGTATTAGTGGCAATATCTCCAGGTGGATAGTAAGTACTTGCAACAAATGTCAAGATTGGTATTGCGTAATTGTCACCAAAAGTTGTCATCCCAAAACTAACTCTAGTGACTAACCATGACATGGGGAAAAAGTTTATGCCACTAAAGTTCGGTTAAAGATTTCATAGATAAAGACTTTTTTCCCGCGCATTCCTTCCATGGATAATTGTTTATTTGTGACCACAATAGTTTGGTTGGCCATATAATTTCCCACTAAGGGAATTAGGTATTGCCGCAATTTCTCGTCATGGGAAAAAGATAACTTTTGCCATGAAATCAGATTTTGGTGGCTAATATATTATTCGCCATGGATTATATTCCACGAGCGAGCCACCAGAAGATTTGGTGGGAAAAATTTTTTTCCCACTAAAGTAAACTTATTGCGACCACTATCCTTCGTGGCAAAAACTGCATTTTGTTGTAGTGGCAGGAGGTGGTGCATTCAAGCACCTGTGCTAAGACCATGTCAGTGAGGGAAGCATTTATGGCAGAAATTATGAGTTGGTCTTGCAGCACCCATTTAGTGTAATCGGGGTTGCTGTTGCCATCTATAGTTGGAGAAGGCATAGGAATCGTGCCATCAATATATCCAAAGAGTTGATGGCCTTTGAGGAATGGAAGAATTTGAGCTTTCCATAGCAAATAATTGTCTATGGAAAGCTTCAAGGTGATGAAATGGGAAGCTGAATTGATAATAGTGGGACTTACAGTGGGGGTTGATTTGTAGGCTTCCATGGTGAGGAGCTAAGGCAGAAATGGATGTGGGTCCTTTTTACATCTCTGGTACCATAATGAGACAAAGGAAGTGTTTGATAAAAGGTCTCCACCAAGGCATTTGTATTTGAACAGCTCTGTATTCTTTATAACTCTCCATAATACAATATACAATATCATAGCGTATTTATAGATCACAATAGCCAATAGGTGGGAATCAGAAAATACAAAATCTTATTCTAGAATATTCCATTGTAGTGCAGAATTTGTGAAGCCACTACTGCACCCAAATTTGGTTGTTGAGTAATTCTTCCAGAAGGATCTGTGTGAGCACCATGTTCTGAGACATGTGCCTTAATAATATTGAAGACATATTTGGATCGGTTTTGGTAATGCAAGCAAGAAGCTGGTATTTAACGAACGAGCTGGATCTTTAAACATCCAAACAATACTCAAACATACATTTTTCAACATCCAAACAATACTAAAAACATACATTTTTCAATTTCAAAATTTTTACTTTTTCATCTAATTATTATCTAATTATTACAATTTTTTCTAACTTCCAAACAAAAAAAAAATCAACTTTTTTAAATCTCAAAACAAAAATAATGTTAAAAAATTGTATTATAAAAGTATTTTAACTTTATAATATTTTTATTCAATTTTTTCTCTCTTATTTTCCAAAACTCCATAAAATATAAATATAACTTAAACCATTTCACTACTATTCACAAACCAATTTATTACTACTAACAGATTTATCATTTTAGCTCATTCTCCAAGTATCCATAACTTATTTTTAACCTTCCGTAAGTCATGTTCCTCTTTCCGTGTTTGTGTTCGTGCATGCGCACCCCAATTAGCGTTTTCCAATCTGCAATTGGCATAAGGGTATTTCACGTACGTATATTTGTGAGAGGAGAATGCAAACTACACCCGAATTTCTACCTAATTCCTTGGATTAATTGCGGGGTCTCTCATTCTAGTTTCGTTAGAGAGGGATCATTTGTACACGATTTATTAAAAATTTTAAATGGAGAGACTATATATATGGATGAGTGATCAGCTTAGAGACGCCATTTTTATGTTTGTTTACAAGCATAAAGCATGTATTAGGCAAATCCAACTACATTTGTCGTCTTAAGTGTTCACGAACATCTTTTATCGAATGACGCAGCGGCGGCAGGCCACTAGCTACATGAGGCGACATTAATCGAGAAAAAACTTTCTTAAGAAAAATAATTTAAGAAAAAAGAAAAAATTAAGTATGATGCTTCTAGAGCCCTATATATATATATATTTAGAATATAAACATAGACATGGTGATGGTAGGAAATAATTTGGTGAGAATTTTGAAATATACTTGATTCTACACAATAATAATAATAATAATAATCTATAATGATGGGCTATTTGTGATGAGTAATATATAATATTCACCGCTCTTTTACCATTATCATTACCATTATCAAATGATTGGAAACTATTTGTTATATTCTACTTGTAGATCAATCATTTGATACCACACATCAAAAGATGTTCGTGAAGTATATTAGAAAGCTACTATATATATATATTAAATATATTAATTCATCTATGGTAAAGCTAGCATGGTGCGTTAACTTTTCATAGGCAAAGTAATGATCATATTGGAGGATTGAAAATTCTTTCCCTTAAAGTAGTTTTGGATAAAACAACACAGCTTAATTTTCTTTTGGGTGCTTATAGATTAATCCAGATCTGGGGGGTTGTGTACGTGTTCTCATTTGTACTTATTAATATATATATATATATTTATATAACTGAAGGAGCTAGCGCGGTATGGATCTGGTGCCAGCGAGAAATTAACGGTCGATGGACCACTACAAGATATCCACTTTATGTGAAGCTTCCAATAAACTCCAAAAGTGACTCTTTTAGTACAAAGTAGGATATTGTAATAATCGAAAACTCCACCGCGTCCAGCCTATATAATATGCAGGACATCCCAAATATGATCACTAGAGGTTAATTAATTGTGGCCTCTCGATCCTCATCCACACGATCGAGCTAGACAATTAAGCAGCTTGCTAGCAATTATGCCAAATAATTATTAGAATATTGTCTTGTAATTAAAAGCAGATCATCGATCGATGATCATAAGGGTAGGCCCTTATGCCAAATTAAAGTACGATTCTCACGTGAGATATGTTTCTGGTCCCCTAGCTCTTGGATTTATCCATAATATTCATCTTTGTTCCACATGGATCAGCTAGCAGCAAAGTTAGGCTGGCCGCCTGTATTTTATCGTTGCCGCAGTTTTCTTATTTATTCGTTATCTTTTTGGGGTAATTGTTTGAAGCTTTCAAATAGGTTCGAAAAGAGAATACTAACTATGAGATCAGGATAATGAATTATGAGCGATCTTGATAGTATAAAGCAAAAAACTGAGAGAAGAAGAAAACAAAAAGGGAATAAAGACATATATATAATCAATATATATATCAGTACTTGTGATCATCATGAGCTATAAATAGTCAAAATTATGATGATTAGGTTCGGTATGATTCCGACTTGTGATAAGGACAGATGAGAAAAGCTTTTAATCCCTTTAATTACATAGATATTCAATTTAATTCATCAGGTGCTGGAGATTCAAGAACAAATGATCATGACAGTCTCTCACTACCAAGATCGTGCATGCATGCAGGTTATCACTGGTTATGTATCATATTGAAAACATGCATGAAACTGCATTGGCGCCTGTGTAATCAAACCAATCTGCATGTATCCAACTTTTGATTACCAAATCCTATATATGTATGTATGTAGCCGAAAAGATATATGACTTGGCCTACCTGATCATGTTACAAAGAAAATATTGTAATATGTACGTGGGCCGGAGCGATAGATCAATTGGATCGAATCCCTCGAGATATTGACAAGATATCTCAAAACTTTCTAGTTTATTGGTTGGGTGATCTATTTTACACCCAAAACGTACCCCAATTTCAACTATAAAATAAAATAAAATACGTACCCCAATTTCAACTCTCTATGTTTTAATAATTAATATTATCTGTTAATTTATGGGTTTTCTTTAACTGACAATTGACAATATTCCTCACATTTTTTGTGTGAATCAGTGTCTTAATTTGAGGGAAAGATCGAGAACAAATCATACGTCTGCTACGTACGTACATTGGCCATATAATTTGCAAAAAGATTCTAAATGAAGCTCTATATAAATTTATATATATATATTTTACTTAATTTTAGGAAGGGTCTAATTTGCTTTTACCATCCCCTGACAATTAATATTCTATATTTTATTATATTGACAATGAGCTCCATCTTCTTTGATAAACATCATATCAATATCAAAAAGCTGGAAATTACTTGATAAAAAGATAAAATGGCAAGCTAGCCATGCATGCATGCCCTATTTTTCTCTGTCGAGTACAAATGGAAATTAGTTGCTTGTGAGTTTTGGCCGGCTTTTACAGAAATTTTCCAACCCAACTTTTGTCTCTTTATGTTCATGATTCCTTACCCCGCTTTCAACACATCTTGTCATTGAGTATAATTAAATACCATATTATATATGTGGAGAACCTATATTCTAATAACAAAGCAAGGTTTAAAATCAATACGTAGGAAATTAATTTCAACACTCCAACTCATGTGAGGATTAGATTATGATTGCTGGACTGGCCGCCGGCCTGCTAGATATTAGGTCGAGTAGTAAGACCTATTATATATCTAGAGACTTCCCTAATCCTCTAACTCGAGAGTTTATTCGACACTTGTTCGAGTGTTGATCATCGAGCAACAATTACAACTCATGAAGTTCTCTAAGCATATGAGTAGACACATCAACACCACGAACTGAACAGAAGCACAGCCCAAAGCAAAGCCTTCATGATTCCAAATTATATAAGTTGGTAAAAGGAATGATCACTTAAACAGAACCTCTAATATTCTAGAAACCCTTATGAAAGATCATTAATATTGATCATAATTTATATTACTTTCTTTGAAAAAGTTAAACACAATGGAATCAACTTTAACTTTATGGTACATTAATTCAGGTGGCGTGAAGATGATGACGAACTCTGAATTAAGCAAAAAGGGCATTCAATCGTTTTAAAAAAGGCAGAAAACAGAGAGAATATTCAATAGAGAAAAGTAGTGCGTGTACGTGGATACTTAGAAAGCGTCGGCATGTCATTAAGAAAAAGGGAATCATTCTATCTTGATATATATGATTTCGGTTCATTCACCGACCGCACAGGCGGTAATTAATTAAGGTCATCAGAAGAATGAAATGATGCATGTAATTACTTGATTACGTCCTTATTGGTCATGATAAGGGTAAAGACCAACCTCTTTTAATCACCATCTAATATTTAATTCACATAAGCTTGCATTGATATAATATATATATTTATATAATATAAACATCCTATTCATCATCACACTAAAATTCTAAGTTCAATACTTACTCTTCATGTTTTTTCTTTAGTCCTTGTTGCATTTCATAACACATACCCTAATTCATCGGATACTGTTAATCATGTCCTATACTCCAAACGGGGCTAACTGTTTAGAGGTCGAAATTCACTTTACAATTAGAGTGGCGCCAACGGTAACAAGAAATAGACACAACAAAATAAATGGCGAAGATAAAAAAAAATATATATATATATATATATATATAAAATAAACAGAAACAATAAAAACAACATCACTATCACCAACCAAATCGAGCTGACTCGTTGATATAAATATATATATATATATATAAAGTACAGTCACTATTTATTTCATTTCATTTCAGAAGACTGAAATGATGCATGTTACTTTATTACGTCCTTGTCATGGTCATGATAAGGTAAACAGAAGCTTGCATTTTAAAATGTCTTTTTGCAGCAAGTCTACGTTAGAACAGGGATTGAAAGAGACTACTGGTCAAGACATAGTACGACTGCTTGAGGGCATCAAATGAATTCATGAATCTCAAGGGTTCGAGCCAAGACCATTACTGCTTTCCATTCGGTTAATTAAACTGGTCCCAGGAAGTAATTAGATATAGATGTATGCACCTAATGAAGTTGCTTTAATTTGCACACGCAATTCTTGCTTTCCATTTACAATGGTAGGTAGTTAAACTATGGTCCCACTACAACACAATTGAGTTTTTGTGACAGTTTTGAAATCGTCACTAAAAATCATTTTCTGTAACAGTTGCTGAAAACCGTCACTAAAGGTAGACGATAAATGGTTATATGTTCAAACTATAATAATGTTTCGTTCGAACGCAACTCAAACGATGTCGTTTTGGAATGAATACATGCAAACGTATAAAATGTTACGTTAAAACGTTTATCCATGCATATTGATAATCATAATAATCAAAATATTGGAAGTTATAAGATTGAGAAAATATTGTTAATAAACAACGATGCTTATCCCAGTATTCTAGGGTAATGACCTATTTAATGGTGACATTATAGAAGGCAATAATAGGAGAGGCTGAGCTTGTAAGCTCCAGGAAATTTCATAAATATTAATTGAATCGGTATCTATTAATATAAACTAAGAAAATACTGGGTTTTCTTAATATATTTTGGGATATAATGTCAATATGGCAAGAGAAAAACATTGAGTAATTGCTAGAGCTCAGTCAAATTTGAAATTTCATCTTCAATTGAAAAGACTGGGTGCCAGTTTGGTTTAATAATAATTGAAGATGTAGAGGGTTGTGAAATGAGTGGACTGATGAGTTGAGAAGGATAAAGAGGAAGAAGAAGAATACACAGCTTTTGAATAAGTTGATAATTTTGAAGAAGATAATGGTGAGAATTGGGTTGCAAGATGGCCTTGTGGCAATGTTTCCAATTCCTTATACGATTTTGGAGTTATAGAAGGACCTGGCGAAGGATAGAGAGGAGATAGTGGTCTAGCGTAGGAAGACTTGCATTATACTTTGAGTTTTGAAGATGAAATGATTCTCCTTGTAAGAATTCTCGGAAAAGAAAATTAAGAAGAGAATTAGATTCTCCTTTAATATGTTCAACATCAAAATAAAAGTTACTTAATATAGTTTGCTATCTAGTAAATATTTGTTTTGAAGTCAGGTTTTTTACATCTTTGGTCAAAATTTTCTTGGCTGACTTACGATTAATTCTAAATAAAAACTTTTGATCTAACAAATTTTCTTGAAACTTCAAAATATATAATACAATAACTAAAATTTCTTTCTTAATAGTACTCAGTTCTTTTGAGCAGGATTCTAATGTCCTGAATGAAAACAAATAATTTGCTCAAGGTTAGATGATAATGTTTGCTTTAGGATTCCCCCATAACCGAGGTTAGAAGCTTCTATCTCAACATTTTTAAAGATATGAGGAGAATGGAGTCCTAAGCACGAAAGTTGCTTGTATACTTTTTATAATACTTGTATACTTTTTTGTCCATGGAAGTAGATTTTTCTTTAATCTTTTAAACAAAGTTTTACATGATATTATGAGAGATTAATAGAAGTCTGCAACATAATTAAGACTTCCAAGAAACTTTTGTAATTGTTGTTTATCTTTAGTTTCATCAGAAAATTTATTAGCAAGTTCTATAGCTCTACTTATAGGTATAATAGTCTACTGATAAATATTATGTCCAAGAAATCTAATTTTACTTTGAAATAATTTTATTTTAAGTAATTAAACAACTAATCCATTTTGTTTAATAACTTGAATAAAAATATTCAAATATTTTCAATATTGTTAAATAGATGAAGAGAAGATTAATATATCATCTATATAGACTATTGAAAAGTGAGTAAAATGTGTAAATATATCATTCATAATGTTATGGAAATCACTGGGAGAATTTTTTTTAATCTGAATGGTATAACATTCCATTCATAATGCCCAAACAGGACTGCAAAAGCAGTTTTATAACGAGCTTTTTTAACAATTTGAATTTTCCAAAAACCACTTTTCGTTTCAAATTTTGATAATACAGTGGCATTTTAAAGGACTAGATAATAGATCTTTTTTATTAGGAATTGGATAACAAATCTACTGTAATATTTTATTTAATGGTTTATAATTAATGACTAATCTTGGAACTCCTCACTCTAATTTTGGTTGATTTTTCTTATTAAATTCTTTATCATAAGGTAATTCAACTATATTAGGCAAACCAGAGCATACTTCTTTTTCTATTATTGTTTTAAAATTATTAATTTTTTGAATCAATAATGGATCTTGTAATTGTTCTTCAATTCTTTTATATTTTAATTCTTGTTTTAAAAAATTTATTTGTTTTTCCTTCGTATTAATTTTATGTTTTGTTAAAGAATTATTTTCTTTGGTTAACGAATTATTTTTTAAAGAATTTATCTCTTTTGAAGAAAGAGAAAATAAGAATTTAACTTGAATTTCTTGGCCCAATATATTAGTAGTTCCTTCATTTGTTACAGTGAATGGATATAAGAAAGGAATGAATGAATTTCTTAATATTACTTTAATGTTAATACTTTTTACCAGGATAAATGTAATTTTACCTAACTGCATTTTAAATCTACTCTGGTATCTAATAATGCAATTGTTGTAAAAGAATATTATTGATTAATAGAAATTGTGACTTTATTATACCATTTTTTCATTAGAAACTTCCTATCTAAGGTTAGAAGTTTTTAAATGTTTTACCTTTTGTTTTGTTTCATTAATTTCTTGTTGTAAATCTTGTAACGTTATTTTTTATTTTTCTATTTTTAATCTACTAACTATTTCTGAAAAATTATAGGGTTGAGAAACTGAAGTTGTATATGTGACTTTTGCGTCAAATGCTTCTTTTAATTTTGTTAAATAATCTTTTCTTTCTTGTGAATCACTAATTTTATCTATCAATTCTAGCATAATATTTATGTGGTTTGAATGAACATTAATTGTTTGTTAAAAGTACAATTGTCTTTATCTAAGCAATAACATATATGAGTCGCTTCTTCATCATTTTTTGATTCTGTATCAATAAATTGACCTAAAGTAATTGAATCTTTTAATTGACAAATTTCTTCAGAAGAAATATCGTCTTTTTCACTTAATGGTGTTACAAAAAGGTTCAATAATTTTTCCTTTAATATTTCTGGTATATCTAGTTCATTATTTTGTAGCTTTACCCTACATTTTGATTAATAATGGCGAAAAATCATAACAAATAATTTGTTTTTTATTTTTATTATATTTTTTGTATTCTTTGTAGTTTTATTATAGATTTTTTTATCTTTTATCTTTTTATAAGGTGTCCTATATTTTCATTTTTTATGATAGTTTTTATATTTTCTTTTGCTTTTTTATTTTTTCTAGAACGAAGCAATAATTGAGCATAACCGAACTGCTCACAAAAGGAAGGTTTCTAATTCTTTTTTAGCAATTTTTTTTTCTTTATCAATTACTTTCTTAATAGAAAATCATTACACACAGTTAAACAAGTTCTATTAATAGTAGTTATAATATCAGTATAAGTACGATTAACAAAATTAATTGTACCGCCATATTTTACTAATAATTTTTGTACCTTTTGGGTTAAGTAATAAGGAAGTCTTGCTATGAACTTTTCCTTCCAGTATAAATATTGGTAGTCATTTATGATCATACTTTAGTTAGAAATATTACGTCTTTGACTCTTTATACCAACGAAAGTAAGATAATTGAGGGTATATCAAATTAATTAATAAATAATTGGTTCTTTCTTTGAATTGACTATGGTCAGCTACAAAATGTTTAATTAATACAAAATGTTTAATTACTACTTAGTATACTAGTAATAATATATATAGTAGCTTTTTTTTTTTTTTTCCTTAAAACTCCATATTCTATAATTTTTTTAAAAAAGTTTAGAGATTTTGTTTACTAAACCCTTAGCCCCGTTTGATATTAAGAATATCTCAATATATCTGTGAATAGTAGTGAAATAGTTTGAGTTAAGATATTTTATTGAATTTTTAGAAATGAGAAAGAAAAGTTGAATAAATATATTATAAAATTGAAATTTGTTTGAATATTATTTTTGTTTTGAAATTTGAAAATGTAATATTACTTTTTGTATTTTGTTTGAAAGTTTGGGAAAGTTGCAATGATTATGTAATAATTAGATGAAAATTTTAAAGATTTGAAATTGAAAGTATTTTGTGTTTGACTAATGTTTGGAAAAAAGATATCTTAAAATCTCTTAGAAGACTTGAGAATAGTTGTGTTGCCAAACAGACCCTTAAAATCATTTATTTTGCTTGTAAGTATGTGTCCTTTTTTTACTGAAAAAACTCAATACTTGTTAAGGAAATATGGTGTTATTATTTTATTAAAATATTTAAAAAGTTTGATCATCAACTTCGGTAAGAATTATTTGTCAATATACATTAAGGGATATGATATTAAAACTGCACTACAAGAAAAACACTTATAAATGGAGAGTTAGTTGCGATAAAAATGATTATTTCCTATCAAAATAAACTCATTTCCATCGCAAATAACTTACAATAAATAATTGGTTTTCTTGTAATACAGAAAAATTTTTTACAAATTTAAACAACAAATGTATAATATTAAACGCATGTATATATAATATGGTCAAATCTTCTAACCAGTACATCAATTTTTGGGCTTAAAATAGCCTCCCATAAGAGCCGGCCACGTAGCCCATCCATTTCACTAATAATGGGACGCAATGCACTGAAGCAACAAAAAAAAAAAAAAAAAAAAAAAAAAAAAAAAAAACACACGGATCTCACCCTCGTCTCCCTCTCTCACCCTCGTCGCAGCCATGAAAATGCTGCAAACTGAAGGAAGTCGACATCGATTTGGACTATGTGGGCAGTTTTTAATTCTCCTTCATCCTTCTTTACTTGTTTGCAAGATCAAATCAGGTAGGAAATGCTTTATATTTCATATTATTTGGAGTTTTTTTAATGTAGATGGATTATGGATTATGGAATGTAAATGCAAGTTGTTTCTGTTGGTTCTAATATGGATTATGGAATGTATGTAAGATGCAGTATTATATTAAGGGAACCAACCAAATGTAATTAAATGATTCAGTAATGAAATTGGTGGAAGGCAGGAAAGGTGTTTGATAAATTTCCTCAAAATCTCATACGTGTTTTGAGACTTGTTCTGATATTTCAATGCCAATTCAACTAATTAAGTTTAATTTTTTTATGACATATTCACTGTTATTACATAATTTTTTTATGATTTGTTCACTGATATTTCACTTGTTCACTATTATGACTGATATTTCACTTGTTCACTGATATTTCACTTGATAAATTATTTTATGAGTGGTAGTTTAGGATCTTTAAATTTAGGTTTTAGGCATGTACACAGGGAATTAATGCTTGTTCATTTTCCCCATGCCATAGCTATGTGTAAGGGTTCATCTTTTAGATAGATCATGAGCTTTGATATAACCCATATAGTTATATACAATACAATTTGGAAATTTGGATGGTTATATACATCATGAGCTTTGATGTAACCCAGATAGATCAGGATAACTTATGTTTTGGAAATCTTGTTATCTTTGAGTAGAAAGTAAGGCACTATTAATTACTAAATCTTTGAGTAGGAAGCACAAAATCTCAGCTTCCTAGCATATGTTTTACAGCATATCTTTGAGTAAGAAATTTGGTTATCTCAGCTTGGGAAAGGATAACTTATGCTTCCAAGCTTGTCTGATGTAACTGCTAAATCAATATCATCTATGCTATAAAACTATAATGTGTCACATGTTCTTTGCTGGTTGAGTCTCTTTTGAATTTTTTTGTCCTCAAATATTTTAATCGTCCTTTTGTTAGCACCTGTGGAGGATCCTGTATTGTTTATGAAAAATTTGATACAACTTGAGTTTTTGACATTGCAAGATCATTGGTTGATTGATCTCCACCTTCTAAATCTTTTTCCACAATATCTTCAATTAAAAACAACTCTTTGTGGACATTGTTTAAGGCAAGAGAGAGGTAGTTGAATATTTGTATTGATTGTGAGCCAAGTTCTGAAATCTCGTAAAATTGTAGCGTTAACTTGTTTTTCTCTCATAGTAGGATCATCCTGCGTTGTTACATGTGCTTCAGAAGTTGGTATTTCGAGCATGGCTCGACTCTTAGCGTTGACTGCCCATCTCTCCAGAATATAATGTTGTGGCAACATATCTAATTCAGATTTCCTACCAAAAATGCATAGAATATGGCTACAATTTCCATAAACTCATACATGTGGCATGTGCCTGTTGCCTTCTCTTGTCTACTCTCCAATGCCACATAATAGATAAGGGTTTCTTTACTATAAGGTGTCACTCCATATGTCTTGCTTTCACCATCCCTTTGAAATTTGGTTGACTTGTATCGTTAGCTATTGAAAAGCTCATTTTGAAAAATCATAAAAGACTTCCTTGTATAGACTAAGGCCGCCTCTTCTTCAATTTTGTTATACGTTTTCAGCATTACCCTTGTAGATTTTGTTCACATATCCTCTTCTTTCTCTTTAAAGTAATGTGCATCTAAGACTTTCTCATATTGATGCATAAAGTCACTCAACATAGTGCTTGAACGAACATAGTCCTTAAAAAACTTGTTCATACTTTCACTCCTTTGAGTTGTTGACATACCGGCATAAGATATACTTCACAAGTAAGCTGAAACCCACATATCACGTCGGTTGTAAAGATTTTGCAGCTAAATGTTATCTATTAGCCCATACTTAAGCAATATTGAACTCCATTATTCTTCAAACTCATCAGTCGTGATCGTTTGATAGATACAATGACGAAAATCCTCTCGAAATTTCAAAAATTTGTTATATACATGGGCTAAATATTCTAGAAATTTTTGTAAAATATACCACAAGCACATTTTATGAGTTGTATTTAGGAGTACCTACGCAATAGCCTTTGCCATCACCTTGTCGTTATCGGTAATTATAGTTTGAGGATCCTTCCCAAGCATGCCTCTTGCCATGTTCTCAATAACCATGTATAAGATTCTGTAGTTTCTTTAATCAATAAGGCACAACCAAACATTATGGTCTGGTGATGATGGTTAACTCCAGAAAATGGCACAAATAGCATCTTATAAATGTTTGTCAAATACATGGCATCAAAAGTCATAACATCTCCAAAGTATTGGTATGCAGCCCTTAACCTTGCATCTGCCTAAAAACAAGTTCCCATACACCCATTCTCATCAACTTACATAGAGTACACAAAACCAGGTTCTTTACATTGTCTATCTAGAAAGTACGCATATAACATTTGTGCATCAGCCTCTTCAAATAATTTTCTTCTTTTGTTTCTTAAGAAATTTTCCATGTCCTTGCTAATGCAACTAACATTAAAGTCACCAGCTTATTCTTTACTCAGCACCGACATTATCTTCCTTGTCAGTACACCAGACTCATTCAAAGTGAGAATAAGCTTCTTTTGAGCACGTGTCACTCCTCTATGTCTACGGAGTAAGCTAGTACTTCTTGGTGTGAGTAACTCATAGTTATGTTCATGCACAAACTTGGATATTGTCCATTGTTCACCATCTTTCCTTATTGCCATTATTACTTTACATCCAATTTTTGTCTCAGTATTTTCAAGAATTGTTCGTTCCTTTTGTTTGTCACTTTCATGCCGAAATCCTTCTCTTAAGTAAACATAATCTACAACAATTAATTTTTTCTCTTCTTTCGAAAATCTTGTATGGTTGGTCCACATTGAAAAAACTTTTAGTCTTGCATACGCCTTGTAAAATGTCTAGGCGTCTTCTAAGTCATCAAATGTCATACCAATAAATGGCTCTTCAGGCCCACTATTGGAAGAAGAAATCACATCCATCCATTCTTCCACATCCACATCATATTCTTCTTCCATAATTTCGGTCTTATTTCCATCACATTCTTCTTCCATAATTTTGGCCTCAACACCTACATCTCCAACTTCTGAACAATTTCTACTCTTCGTTATCACAACTTCATCAATATCCCAACTTAATATGTGATCCTTCAATACGAAATAAAAATACATTCAATACTTGCCAACCATTCTAATTTTATTAACTGATATATGAAGCTTTTTCTAAAGAGGGCAACAGATGGCAAGAAATTCAGGCTCCACAATTCAACAAAAGAATGAATCATAAGACAAAAAAATATAATTTTTTCACACTCTTTTTTTATAGTGTGATTCACTTTTCTTTTCTTTTCTTTTTTCTTTTTTTTTTTATAAATAGCTTGTACATTTTAAATTTGCAAAAACCATCATTCTTTAGGTTTCCCCCGCCAAAGTCACTCCACAAAATTTGCACAAGTTTTAGCAATTTATTATACCTCTAGCGTAACAAGTTTAAAGATGGCAAGACAAAAAAAAAAAAAGGCGACTCTAGTCAAATTTAAGCATGTGAATAAAAACCAAAATTTAAGCATCTCAACCCAATAAAACCCGTGAACTACAACTACTAATTAATTTTTGGAACAATGAAAGAATGAAAGGGAAAGTTAACAAACCATGGAGGTCAACGATGGTGCCGCGACAGACTACGTGGTGGCTATCAGTAGCGTCAGACTTCATGGTGGCTGTGGGTGCCGACAGAATGCATGGTGGCTGACTGGTTGGCGTCGGTTTGCCTGTCGTTGGTGTTGAAATGGCTGTGGGTGGCTGCGTGAGGCTACCTGAAGTTGGAGTCGGAATGGATGTGGGTGGTTATGGCGTGGACTGCTGGCTTGTACACACAGAGAGGGTGGCGATGGCTGCAACGGGTATAGCCAAATACAAGTAAAAAACGTAGGGTATTGCCCGGTGTTCTGATGTAGCGATCCTCATTGTGTTATAGTGTATATTGCTGACGTGTCAAAACCTTATTAGCTGCTAATCTAAAGGCTAAAATAGACATGACCGCTCCAAAGCTAAACTGATATAATATTAATATATACACAAACATCCTACAGATTATGGGTGAAAAAAAATGGTGAACCAGTAAACCGGATCGGACTAGACCGAACCAATGGGTTTGTCCGGTACCGGGTTTGGTCTAGTACTCCGGTACCGAGCTCGGTCCGATGATACCGGTTCCATTTTTTCCAAAACCGGTCGAAATCAGTCCGGTTCTGATTTTCTTTTTTCTAACATCGGACCGGACCGGTTCATATATATTTTTTAATTTTTATATTATATATAATTATATATAAAATAATTTTATATTATATGATAAATAATTATATATTATCACTATAGTCTATCGTATTGGTAGTTATACTAATACTATATCACTATATATTATAAAATACTATAATATATAGTCTAAAATATAATTATAATATATATTATAATATGCTACAATATATTATCACTATATTATTATATATCAAAAATATCAGACCGAACCGTACTGAAACTGGTAAAATTGGAAGTACCAGTTTAGGTATGTAACTGGTGCAGTATTGGTTTTACAAATCTCAAAATCGGTATATACCGGTTTGATTCTAAAAAATGTCTAAAATCGGACTAAATCGGATCAGTTACACCCCTACTACAAATTATGCAGTATCGAATTAGACTTTAGATTAAGGTGCAGTTTGGATAGTAAGTTGAGATAAGATGAATTGAGATGAAAGTTGAATAAAATATTGTTAGACTATTATTTTTTAATTTTATTATTATTTTAGGATTTGAAAAAGTTGAATTTTTCATTATATTTTATGTAAGAATTTGAGAATATTATAATGATTAGATGAAATGAGTTAAAGAGACTTTTGTATTCAAATCGAACCTTAGCGTGGCGTACGTATGTCTTGCATCATGCGTGTAGTAAAGTTTCATGGGCAATGATGGAAGATCGATCAAGAATTCTTTACCTGCAAGAAGTACTTCTAGATTAATATATTTTTGGACCAACAAGAAACATAGTTTGTACGAAACAATATTATTAGTACCGATCATGTTAAGCAGAGGATCCAGGTCTAATGATGAGGCTCAATTGGACTAAACAAGCACAAAACCGACGGAAAGAGATGAGTATTCCTACGATTTGGGTAAGAAGTGATAGATTTAGAAGAGAAACAACAGATTTGGGCGAGAAGCAGTATTTATCGGTTGGGCAAGGAGACTTCTTCCTCAGTTGGGCAAGGAGAAGTGGCAATATCAAAATTTTATCTATAACTTTGACTACAAATGTCAGAATCATACATATGACCCCAATCCGGAAAGCTTTCTTCAACGCGCACGTCGTGGTCACCAAGCTTTGCCTAGTGGGCCCTTTGTCGGCCCCAAAATCAACCATTTTTCCTTCCAAATCATCACTTAATTTAGTTAATTCTTTCATTTTTGGTTAATTTTCTTTTATAATAATATTTATTTTTAGTAATGATTTTATTCCAGATTATTAGCCTAGATTTTAATTATAACTATCTTATTCCGTATTTTATTAGTTTGGCCTTCATTACATAATTTTATCTTTTCCGTTAGCTATTTAAACTTGGTTTGTGGGCTTCAAAAGGATCTTGACAATTACTCGATTAAACAGATCCCAATATAGCTATGTCTTTTCCATTAGCTATGTCCTTTTGGTCTGACAAATAAATTTATGAAGGTGTTTTTTTAAGTAACTATTATGTATTCTCACATGAAGAATTACGCAGTGATATTCATGTATGTGTTTTGGTTTTGAGTTTTTTCTTCTTCTTTTTTTTCCTTTTTTGTTGAATTGTGCCTATGCTGAAAAAAGGGAGTTCAAGAGCCGTTGTGTATGTATATTGGTGGTTGAGGAGCCATTGTGTGTTAGTAGCGTTCGGTGTGAGGTGGTCGGTGGCTCAACACATACGGCAGCAGAGGGGTTGTGTAGTCCCGAATGGGTGCTACCCCTGGCCGTTTATGAATTTTGTCGGGGCTGAGGGCTATCAGCACTGGGAGGAGGTTAGGAACCTCCTTTCGACTCCTTTTTTATGTTGGCACAGAGGGCTTGGGCTTTAAAGCAAATATTTGAATTTCATACCGTATCGCTCGATACAGTCGAAATATACCGTTTCTGTTGTATAACTGGTATAGATAAGGGTATAGTTTCATACCAGTTAGAATTTCAGCTGTTTCGGCCCGTACCAATCTATATTTCAGACTTTACCTTTTTCTTTTTCTTTTTTTTTTCATTTCTTCAAACTATAAGCTCTTTTTTTTACCCCCAATTCAAACCAAACTATTGATAATTTATATATAATTTATTCATATATAGACTATTATTTTGGAATATAATTTATACATATTTATATGTATAATTTATTCATATATATGCTATTCCAAAACGCTACCAGTACCGAAATATTTCATTTCAATGCCTCGATCAAAACAGTCATTGATACAGTATTCAAAACAGTGCTTTAAAGCCTAGTGGCTGCAGCGGATATGTTGATAAATTAAAAAAAAGAAAAGAAAAAGGAAATAGTGAATGGAAGTGGACATCGTTGGCGGGAGGAGTGTTAGGGACCTCGGTCAAGTCCCTAAACACTAGGATCTCCACGCCAAGGGCAACCTTGTGATGACAGAATCTCCGTTCCTCTCTTGCTTGATTCTCAAACAATGGTGACAAATGTGACAATTTGGACAATGTGAGGTTAAATATTTAGGCTAGATGAAGTGTTTGGAATGATAGGAAAGTGGCTAAGTGTTTGGGGCTCCAATGGATAATGGTGCACGGCGATGGTGGTAACTAGGGTTGGCGCCACTTTGGTTTAGGTCTAAGGTTGGAAGATGTGTTTAGGGTTTAGGAGATGGAAGATAGGTTCAGGGTTTGGTGATGGGCGGCCAGGGCTTGGCCGAATTGGGTAGTTAAGTGTTTTTAGGAAAGTTTCCTAAAAACTTGAGGATTTGATTTGGATAAGGTGATGCTCGGTCAAGTGAGTGGATTGAGTCAACTAGGGTTTCCAAGTATGGAAACCTTATTATGGAAAGAGTGGTGGTCAACCAAGGCCAATTCAAATAAGGCAAGAATGCCGAAATTTCAATTCAAATTCAAATGGAAGGTGGGTTTCGGCTAGGGCAAAAATGGATGAGCCAAAAATTTATGGAAAGTTGACAAACACTATGCTTGGCCGAAATATGGATTGGATGGATTGGTAGAACAAAAATATGATGAACACAATGAAGAACACTCAAGAACAAAGTATGAATACTTAAGAACTTGAATGAACAAAATAAGTAATTCAACAAATGATTCACGAATTGCATAAGTGTTGAATAAATCTCATATATTTATAAATAATCAAGAACAAAGGATAAAAAATTTAGATTTATGAATTGCACCAAGTTGAAAAATAAGATAAATGAATTACTCCAATTCAATGAATTGCATGGAGTAATCCTCTCTTTGGGATTTAATGAATTGCACCCAAAAAGTCCAAGTGTCTAGCACTGAATATAATCTCTCAACAATGTCCTCATTCTAGTCAATTTGCCAAAAGATCATAATGTAAGATAAAGATGTCCTATTTATAAGCAACACAAGTTGGAAACCCCCAATAGATCTCTTTGAAATAAATGAAATAAAATAAATGAAGATAGTGGCATGGACTACATGGCCGGGGCATGCATGAGCCAATAGTACAGCTAAGGTGGTGCATGGTGGTCCTCGGTGTTGTCCATGGCTAAGTGATACGGCATGGCTAACTGTGGTGCATGGCATGGTGCCATGCATGGGCCGGCTGGTGGGCATGGCATGGTGCCATGTTTTGCCTGCTGATGGTTAGCCATGTGTGTCGGCTACAAGGCATGGGCTGGATGGCATGCTTGGGGTGCATGCCACTGGCCTGCTCGGCAAGACACGGGCTGGAGCCATGCGCTGGATGGCATGCCTGGTGGACATCCCACTGGCCTGTTCTGCATGGCACGGGCTAGGGCCATGCACTGGATGACATGCTTGGAAGGCATGCCATGAACCTCGCTGGTGTGCGGCATAGGGGACACATGGCTGGGCGCACGCATGGGCGTGTGCATGGCCATGCGACCAATGTGTGGGCGTAGGGCCATGCGGCTAATGTGCACAAGGACATGCGGCCGGTGGGCATGCGCAGGGCCATGCAGCGCATGGGCATACACATGCCTGGCCGTGCGTTGGGCTGCGCACGGCCACTAACCTTGCTGGGCCTGTGGCCTGGCACGCGCATGTGCGTGCACATGGCCTTCATGCTAGGCACCCCGTGCGTGTTAAGGCACGGGCCAAGGTATGCTTGTGGCCGGTCCATGGGCATGCTGGGCACCTCGTGTGTGACAAGACATAGGCCAAGGCATGCTTGTGGCATGATCAATGGGCATGTCCCGGATATGGCTAGGACATGTGCGGCAATTTTAGAGGCAACTTTATATGGGGGTCTAACAAGGAGGCAGGGGACGCCATGCCGTCTTCTCCTTGCCGACGACATCCATGGTTGCGCCAAACCTAATGAAGGGAGACTGGTGTAGCGTTGCTAATTGCTAGGGTTTCTTCTAACATGTAAAGGTCCTGGGTTGTGGGCCTTTGCCCAGTCTAAGAGAAAAGAAGCAACGGGCCACTGTTGTGGCCCAGCTCATAAGAATTTTTTTTTTTTTTAAAAAAAAAAAAAAAAAAAAAAAAGGAAAAANTTATTAATTAAAAAAAATCTAATATAATATAATTTTTTTTTCTTTTATGTGCATGTTCTTTTTGTTAAATACATGTATGAATTATTTTGGCTCTTATTTTAAAAAAATTTATTATATCATATATAATTGTTTGTCCAAATATGGGGTAAATTATTTACACCAAAATTAAGGAGAAAATTGGTTGTCCAGAGATATAAGATTTTCTTAAATTTTGATGAAAATCATTAAACTCCATAATAAGGTGGATATGATGGAGTGAACAAATTTGTGTGTCAAGATCTACTCCCAAAGGAGGATCTTGATTATACTACTAGTTCATCCATCAAAGTAAGATTGGACGAAACAATTTGTATGTTAGAAATTATTTCCAAAGTAGAATTTTGATGATACAACTAGTTCATTTACAAAATTTAATACTGGTGAGAAGACTTTAGGTATCATGATCTACTCCCAAAGAAGGGTCTTGATGATACTACGATTTCATACATAATTGTTTAAATTCTGATTATTATTTATGAGTGTCTAACTCAAAGCATTATGTGACAAAATGTTCTTGCAGTAGGCGTATCGACATCATTACAGTCACAGACTTCACCTGTTCCTATTTTGAATGGCCCTAATTTTTTTGTGTGGGTTGAGCGAGTCATATTCACCTTACAAGTCCAAAACAACCACCCATCACTAAGAGTAGTGACAAGGATGAGAGAGAATCATTTAAACAGAGGGAGAGATCAAACGGATTGAGTCTAATGTTCATAAGAATAACCATAGCCAAAAAAAAAAAAAAAAATTCACTCCCTAGTACTGAGGATGCCCAAATTTTGTGGCAAAATGCTGAGGAGAGATTTGGTCCACAGATAAATCTTTAGCAGAAACAGTGATGGCTAGACTTACCACCATAAAATATGATGGAACTAAAGAAATGCAAGAAAATATCCTTGAAATGACAAATATTACTACTAGATTACAAACCCTGGGAATGAAAGTAAAGGAGTCCTTTATTGTACAAGTTATTTTAAACTCATTGCCACCTTAGTAAGGTCCATTCTAGATGCACTATTAAAGATAAATGGAATGTGAATGAGTTGGCAAATATGGTTGTTCAGGAGGAAGCAAGACTGAAACAATAAGGACATTACTCTGCTAATTTTGTGACTAAAGAAGCTGCTAGGAAAAGCATCATTATGGTAAACTGAAACAAATTGGACCAGCGAAAGGAAAGTAGCCTGCGAAAGTCAATCAGGTTCAATATAACAGTAGCAAATACTACTTTTGTAGGAAACATAGACACATGAAAGCTGAGTATCCAAAACGTAGGACTTGGTTTGAAAAGAAGGGTAAGCCTTTTACCTTTGTATGTTTTGAATCAAATTTTGTAAATGTTCTTACTAACTCTTTGTGGCTAGATCCGGGTGCTAATGTTTATGTTTCCAATACCATGCAGGGATACATTTCGAGTCATACACCAAACTCCAGTTAGTGATTTATTTTTATGGGAAACGAGAATATACTGAAATTTTAGCCATAAGAACATTTCGTTTAGTTTTGAGTACTGGTCATTGTTTAAACCTTCATAACACAGTTTTTGTGCATTCTTTGAGGCATAATTTGATTTCCCTATCCAGACTTGACATTGATGGTTATTCCTTTCATTCCATAATGGTAGTTTCAATTTATTTAGAGACATCTTATCTATTAGTTCTGGGTTTCTTTCTGATGACCTTTATCGACTTTGCCTCGATAATAAATTTATTAAAAATACTTATAGCCATCACCATGAAGCATGTATTGGAACTAAAAAAAAAAAAAAAATGATGAATGAAGATTCTTATGACTTGTGGCATAAAATATTGTGGCACATTTCCAAAGAAAGGTTACAAAGATTATTAAAAGAATGGATACTTCCGTATTTAGATTTTACTGATATTGAAGTGTGTGTGGATTGCATTAAAGGAAAGAAAACCCAACATACCAAGAAAGGTGCCACAAGAAGTAAGGAGCTTTTTGAAATAATTCACAAAAATATATGTGGAGCATTCTCCACTGAATGTTTTGGTGGAGAAAAGTATTTTATCACCTTTATAGATGATTTTTCATTGTTTGAATATATCTATTTGCTACATAAGAAATCTCAAGTTGTTTCGGTACTTTAGATATTTCTCATGGAGGTGGAAAGGCAGTTAGATAAAAAAGTAAAAATCATCAGATTAGATCGAGGTAGAGAATACTATGGAAAGTATGATGAATCGGGTCGTAACCATGGCCCATTCGCCAAACTTCTTGAATAGCATGGCATTGTTGCATAGTACACAATGCTAGGGACACCACAGCAGAACGGTGTTGCTGAAAGGCGTAATTGGACCTTATTAGATATGGTCAAAAGTATGGTATGCAATTCTACCTTACCCAAATCATTATTGGGGTGAAGCCATTAAGACGACAATGTATATCTTAAACTGAGTTTCTAGTAAGTTAGTTCCAAAAACTCATTTCGAGCTATGGACTAGTAGGACACTAAGTTTAAAGCACATGCATGTTTAGAGTTGTCCAGTTGAAGCGAGACTTTACAATCCACATGAAAGTAAATTGGATCCTAGAACAGTAAGCGGGTACTTTATTGGATACTCAGAGAGATCCAAAGGATATAGGCTTTACTATCATAATCCGTGAATAGTGGAAATAAAAAATGCCAAATTCATTGAACTTGGTGAGATCAGTGGGAGAATTGAACCCAAATGTATGATCATTGAGGAAGTAAGTTTAGCCTATCACAATATCTTAAAACTAAGTGAGAGCATAAAGAGATGGCAAAAAATCCCTAAACTTCGATTGTGGGGTGCTTGATATATGCACATATTTGCACGAGGTCAGACATTAGTTTTGCAGTCAGCATGCTTAGGTGCTACCAAAGTAACCCAGGGATGTCTCATTGGAAAGCAGCGAAGAGGGTATTGCGATATTTGCAAAGAACTAAGGATTACCAATTTACTTTTAGAACAACTAACAGTTTGGAGGTAACTGGATACTCAGACTCTGATTTTATCGGTTGCTCTGATAACAGAAAATCTACTTCAGGTTATGTTTTCCTGTTAGCTGGTGGAGTGATCTCATGAAGAAGCATAAAGCAAACAATCACTGCTTCATCTACATTGAAGGCTGAGTTTATGGCATGCTTTGAGGCCACAGTGCATGATTTATGGCTGAGGAACTTTATCTCAAGACTTGGAGTTGTCGACTCTATTACCAGGTAGCTGAGAATTTATTGTGATAATTTCTCTAAGGCATTTTTCTCAAAAAATGATAGGTATTCTAAAGGTGCCAAGTACATAGAGCTAAAATACCTAAACGTTAAGGAGGATGTATTGAAACAAACAATGTCTATAGACCATATGAGTACTATGCTTATGATAGCAGACCCATTGACAAAGGGTCCAGTAGTGAAGCAGTTTAAAGAACATGTTGATAGAATGAGTCTTATGATGTGAGCATGTTAATGAGCTCGTAGATGTTTTTGAATTTTTATTTGGACACTTAATGATATCTATTATGGTTGTTTTGTTTCTGTTTTTTTGTCTTTCCACTTTCTATATACATGAAATAGTGTGGATGAATAATGACAAGATAATGTCTATAATAGACATGAATTGGAACCTAAGGCATTAGTGTTAGCCTTAATTATCCAAATTAAAAATAATGTTAAATGAAGTTACTAGCATTATGGTACATGGAAGGGAATTTGTTGGTCATATAACAGAAGACCGTCAAGACTCGTATTGGTAGCTAGTTTGACATTGATATTATGGAACTCATGCAATGTATTCTGAGCTATAAAAATTTTCTAGAAATGGATTTAAGCAGTATGGTTAATTTCCTATAACAAACCCATGAGCAGAAAATATTATTTTATGGGTGTATGGGCTAAGTGGGAGAATGTAAGAGTTTTTAGATTTCTTGATAGCTAGAAATTTATAAATAGTACTGAGGGGTTAAGAGTTTCCATCTATAACATCATTGTGCCTCTAGCCATCGGGAGACACTCGGAGGTAAAGTTGTTAGAGTGATCTTCCATTATAGTCAGGTCAGATTCTCTATCAAACTGTAATGGCAGGAGATAGTACGTTATTTTACTATTATTATTTTATTATCGTGGATTATAAAAAATAAAAAATCTAATTATTAATGTTCTTATTAAAATATTTAACACGTTGTTCATTTCACCAATACTAGAGATCATATGCTTGCTTGCATATATGGGTTCAGTTACAGTGTTCATACACAGAATCCAGACTAGTGGGTGGTTATTCTTTTCTTTAAATCCAATTTCGAACGAATCATTTTGAGGCATCGTTATAAATATTTATGTTTATATATATATATATATTTATGTATGTCTTTTGATCAGTACAAAGATCATGTACGTCCATTAATTTTGGCTATTGGTTAAAGATTCAAAGGATCAAGCTTGTCATCATGGGTATTGTCGGTCCTGGTGGACCATGCAAGTTTATATATATAGACGAAGAAAAAAACACAGAAATTGCTGATCAGGCTTGCAGATGGCCAAAAGTAGTTAATTGGTGGTCCTCGATGTAGTTTTGAAGAGTAGTTTCTGAACGATCACGTGATTGCTCGACAGCTGAAAAAGGACTTGAATTTGGTCAAAATCTTTTGATCTTTAAATATCAAAGAGATATTCTTTTTTTATTGCATTTATAAATTAAAGATCATGCTGATCAGTTCTCTCACAATATATATCCTACACCTGTACTCTTTTTTATTGGTTAAGTTCGAGGATGCTTAACAGCTAAGGGGTGACAAAAGATGAACATCTTTCCGCTACATGACAATGAAAGTTTAATTAAAAAAGGAGATAATATATATACGTCATGATCGAGAGGGCAAATTAAGATCATTTTTGTAATGATTGTTTAAAGGCACAAAGCATCATGTATTAGGCAAATATAACAACATAGTGGTTTTAAGTGGTCATTAAAACCTTTTATCCATTAATCTTCAAAAAAAAAAAAAACCTTTTATCCAGTTTAACCACTTTCTACCTCTAATATGGAAACAAGTTGGATGGTAGCTCGAGAAGCAAACTTTCGTACATACAATAATGATGAAGTATGATACTGTTTGGGAACAATATCTCCTTAAATTCTTTCTTCAATTTGAGAACTCTAAACTTGGAGAGAAATAGTAAATATTTATTATTATATATGTAGATTTTTTAAATAGTATTAAATATTATAATTCAACTCTTATTTCTTGTATGTATCTATCTATCTTGTATCTAAAATTCTCAAATTCTGATAATAACTTAAAAGAATCTGTATTTAGAATATAAACATAAACAAAATTAAAAATTTGGTAAAACTTTCATGACCATACCTTATTCTCAAAGAGAAAACTATAATAATTAATGGACTACTTGTACGTCCTCCATAAAGTAATTAGGCCTTGTTTGGATAGTGAGATGAGATGAGATAATTTTAAATGAGTTGAATAAAATATTATAATATTATTATTTTTTAATATTATTATTGTTTTGAGATTTGAAAAGGTTAAATTATTTATTATATTTTATATAAAAATTTAAAAAAATTATAATAATAAAATAAGATAAAATGGATTGAATATTTCTGTATCAATTCTTTTTTATTGGAGCTAATTTCATATGTTTGGTGCTTAAAACATGTGGTTTTGCTGTTTTAGTACATTCTAAGCATGGGAAATATAAAGGTCCACCTCTCTTACCAACTTTTGGGGCCTCTTCACAGAAGACAAGCACCATTAATCTTGGCCGGTTGTGAAGATTGTCCCACAAATAAAAGCACAGTGCACAAAGATAAGAAAAGGGTGTGTCACGTACGTGGCATGCATTAATTTGTAACTGGGTCCAGCTTTTATTTTATAAATATATTCCTTTGTGTGAGAGAAAGACACGGGAAATAGTACGTACCATGTGAAATAATAAACAACGTGGATAAATAGAAAAGTTCGGCAAGGGAGGGCTCCAAAGTTTTTTCGGCTGGAGAGAGCAGCACTATTTGTTGTTCACATGGAGTGATAAGTACTGCTTTAAACAAGAAATAATGCATGTGCATGGCAGGAGAGTGCCTATCTACAACTAGATCATGAGTAGCAAAGTCAAGGATTAATTTATATCTCTGCAGAGGATCGAGCTGGTTTTGTTATTATTTGAATGACACATATATATTGACATATTCCAATCAATGTACATACAACAAATGCACACACACCCTCAATCTCACATAATTAGCACATTGTTTGAGTAGCTAGCACACACATATATATATATATATATATAAAGAACGGAATTAGAACCATTTTTTGCCTTTATTTTCTAGCTTAATTAGTTAATTAGACTCCGTTTGGATATATATTAAGAATATTTCAGATGTTCTATAAATAGTAGTGAGAATAGTAATAAATAATTTGTTAATAGTTGTGATCATTAGTTTATAAATAATGATAAAAAAATTTGAGAATATCAAAAAACAGTTAGCATTCCCAAATCACCCTTAGTATCTCCATTTTGGACATCACAAAAGCACTTACCTATAAATATAGATATATACTTTTTTTTTCCTTTCAAATTTTTATGACAATATAAAACATTAAAAAATAGCAACCAAAAATTTGTCAGCTATATATATATATATATATATATATATATGATCACTTATCACCATCTACAAAATAGTCAAAAGGATGATGAGGCTGTTCGGTATATATGATTTCGACTACTGTTCAATTAGTTGCCGTCCGTTAGCTTGTGAAAGATGAGAAAAGTTTATAATCCCTTTACATATTATGTAGATGGATTTGGACATGTGATAAGCCACTCATGATCACCATGTATCGTACGTGGTTATATAAATATATATATATATATATATAAAAGAAAAATAAGCATTTGTAATAGGTCATTTGCTACGAGAATTACTATCTGTCACAAAAATAGATTCATTTTAATAGAAAATAATCACTTTCACAAAAAATAGCTTATTACAAATAAACAATTTTTTTATAGTCATGTATATATGGACCTACCTCTAGGGTTGTAACATTAATTGAGCCTATCGAGTATTAAATGCTGATTACGTTATATTCGTTTAATTTATTGGAATAAAAATGAATTCAAATTTATTATTGAGTTATATTTTATATTTACTATCGCGAATTCTTTTATTAATCAGAAATTTTTTAGAATTCCTTAATTGATTTATTCTCTTTCCAATTAACGATTAGTTATTTATTAATGTCAAGATTATATCATTTTAGTTAGTTATGCAAAGTTATTAGCTCGTATTTTGTATTAAATCACATATGAATTATTTGTAATTTATTTAATTATGAATTTATGTTCAATATTTTATTCTACAGATCATTTAGAGTACTATATATATACATAACTATATAAATGGCATATATATTGCATTAATTAATTAGAAAATTGTTTTCTCAACTCCTTAAATAATTTTGACGTTCTCATTAAATTATAGACAATAAAAAAATTTACATATATCTATACAAACCGAGTCGAGCCAAACCAAGCCAACTAGATATGCACTTGTTAGACTCCTTCAATGAAAAGAGCTTAGATTTTGTACAAGCTGCGTTCTTCTTTATTACTTATTAAGAGTATCTTAAATCTTATGAATAATAATGAAATAGTAGTAAATAGTTTATAAATGTTATAGAAACAGAGTTTTGATATTTTTCATTTCATTATTGTGGAGTATTACAGAGGACTCTTTATATAGACATGAGCTAATTGTTTTGTACAATTTTGCAGGAGCTAGAATATTCTAGACTGAGGCATGGGTTTGTTACAAGGGATGCGCAGCACTACATGCTTCCATTTGGTTACGTGACAGCTCTGGAATGTTGGAGCTGTGATTCTTGTGAGCTGCAAATTCTTGCAGAGACTATACTAGCCTTGACATCCCCCCTCAAGTCAAGCCACAGTTGCCAAAGGTGTAGACTTGAACACAGGGCAATGAAGCAAGCAGCTGATAAAGGCTTGGTTAGTATATCTGTGAGTTGGTCCTTTCTAGAGATGAAATTGACATGTAGTGATTTATTGAGGACTCAATCATGGACGAAGGGAAAATCAATTTCAACATGCTTCGTTTGTGGGTGAAATACTGAATTAGAGGAGAGGTAAGTTGCACTTAAGTTGTAAGAGTAAATGAGAGGAGCTCGAGTGGGTGTAATTTGAAGATCACAGCAAAAACTTTTTAACCAAATAACTTCTGCTGTGGTGTTGGCTACAGCTTTAAATTCAGCTTCAGTTGATGAGCGGGCCGTGGTGTTTTGCTTCTTTGAGGACCAAGAGACTAAATTGTGACCAAAGAAAATACAATAACTGTTGGTTGATCACCGATCGTCGGGGCACCTAGCCCAATTGGCGTTAAAAAATGTAGTAATATTAAGTTCAGAAGAAGGAGAAATTTGCAAACCAACATTTGGTGTATGCTTTAGTTATCTCAAGATACGTTTGACAACACTCCAATGTTAAATACGAGGGGCATGCATAAATTGACATACCTTGCTAATGGCAAAAGCAAGATCGGGAATGACAAGTATTGTAACGAGCCAACTGTGCTTCGATATAGCATTGCATCCTCGAATAAATTCCTAGTAAATACACTAAGCTTATCCGAAGTAGACATTGGAGACTTGACAGGTTTTGCCAAGTGCATGTTGATTCAGTGCAGATCAGTGACATATTTTT
This sequence comes from Pterocarya stenoptera, assembly GCA_003123785.1. Taxonomy (NCBI): domain Eukaryota; kingdom Viridiplantae; phylum Streptophyta; class Magnoliopsida; order Fagales; family Juglandaceae; genus Pterocarya; species Pterocarya stenoptera. The sequence goes on from QEOT01123990.1 coordinate 115,402, forward strand.
GCTGTGTGAAGAGCAGTCCATTTGAATTGGTGGTGGCTTTAATGCCCAGAAAAAAAAAAAAAAANACTAGGGGCGCTTTTCTTCTTTCGATGGAACCATTGGCAAGCCTTTTAGTTCGAAACACCCACTTGTAGGTGACTATGTTGCTGGCTCGAGAAGATGGAACTAATGACCAGGTGTTATTTTTAAGTAATGCATTAAATTCCTTAGCCATTGCTGCTCTCAATTCAAGATATTTTTGGGCAATGGTATAACATGTTGGTGTCTCAGGTATGAATTCAGTTTCTATAAGAAGTGCACGGGGGGAGAGGCCATTTAATTGTGCCATCTGTGAATTGCTAAGGACGAAGGCTTTGTGTTTGTGATCTTGTCACCATTGAATGAACCTGTTGAGGAGCAATAGATGGTGCAAAATCCTGTGTAGTCGGTGATGGAGGAGGAGAAAGTGCAGGTGGTGAACAAAGAATTGAGGTAGGAGAAGAGAAAGTTACGATTGGAAGATTAAAAGGAGGAAGGGCCACATGAGTGGATGATGGGCTGGGTGTTAAGTGAGACACAGATGCAAAAGGAAATTTAAGTTCATTAAATTTAACATCATTTGAAATGTAAGCTCAGCCAGTTTGTATATGATAGCAGATAAATCCCTTATGACTTGGACTAAGTCCAAGAAAAGCACAAGACACCGAACAGAAAGAGAACTTATGATTATTATATGGAGTGGTCAATGGCCAGCATTCAGCACCGAATACACGAAGGGTTGAGTAGTCTGGATGTTGTTTATTAAGAAGAAATAAGGCGAGGAATTATTGAGAGAGGATGATGGTAACAAATCAATTAAATAAACCGCATGAAGAAAAGCATAGGACCAAAAAGTAAGGGGGACCGATGCATGGGCAAGTAAAGCTAACCCCGTATCAACAATATGACGATGTTTCCTTTAGACAATTCCATTTTGAGAATGAGTGTGT
>QEOT01123991.1:0-65713 GCA_003123785.1 Pterocarya stenoptera
TTTAAGACTACATCTTCCCTAATTTTTACATCCTGTGAGGGACAAACAAATCTTTCAATATGTCTGGTGACTAGTTCATCAAGCTAACCATCACTCAAATTGATCCTGATTTTGATAAAAAAGAATATGCTCCATCAACTTGTGTATGAGGTGCAGAACGTGCCTGTTAGGACCCTGCAGCATTCAATTAAAGGAAGGCATCAGAAAGAAGATCATTTAACAAAAATATGGCTGTTTATCGCTTTTATCTACGGAATTTTAACCTTGAGTATCATGGTTTTGTTCTACTATGCAAAAAGAAAATCTGTAATTGATCCGTAGAATGCCAAACTCGCCATTTGAAGTCATTACCTGTATATTAACAGATTTTACTGAACTTATCATATCATGCATTTTGCTGAACTTGCCGGTGTATTTGTAGAATCCAATCGACATAACCATTAGCACCCCCTATCTGGTCCTCCAAAAGATAGGAAAGAAGAAGGAAGCTTTCCCTGGGCTGTTCCCCCTGTCTTACAAGATGACACAGCTGATAATACGAATGGTCGCTGTCTCTAAATTTCTTAAGTATCCTCATCAGCTTCCTCGACATTTCATTATCATGTTCATAAAGGTTAACCTGATTCTCAAAATCAACACAAGAAGGCAACAACAGGAGAAGTCAATTATACCTTGAGTTGGTGAGGTTGAGATTAATGTTGCATAAAGGTTCAGACGGGTGAAAATTCATTCCACTATTGCTGCAGAGGCTTGGACCAATAAAAAGCTGGTCTCCAGATTCTCAAGATAAACAAAACTACAAAACTTTTTATCAATAGAAGGCATCAAGATTGAACCCAAGGTCATACAAAAGGAATTTCCCAAAACAGCCCAGTCCCCAAGGACATGTATAGGCAGATCAATGTCCACCACAAAAGCAAAAGAAAAGGAAGTTCATAAGCTAGATAAAGGATTGATTGTGTTTGATGGTAGTTCTTATTGGTTTGGTTTTTATATTAGCACCTTGGTTTTGGGCTTTTTGGTATATCATTTAACCACCAACGTGCTCTGGTTGTAATATACATGATTTTCATCCGCCACAAGTGAGGATATTTGACAAACACAATGACAATTTTTTAAAAGAAAAAGAAAAGCCAGATCAATGGTTTCCTGCATAAATATAAAGCTATCAAATTAGCTAAGATAATTGTCAAGCCACCTGGGGACAAAAATGGTAATGAAGATCATTGTATAGTCTTTCGTTTTGTTCCTGATGGAGGGCGGATGCTGTAATTTTTTTTAAAAAATGTTATGTTATTTGTGGTGATCTGGCATACCTTAGATAATTCTGCTGCGAAGTCTGCCCCAAGTAAGTTCATAGCTACATCAGGTGAGAGAGCTCTACCAAACCATAGAATAAAGCGAAACCCATCATCATATAAATAAAGACCTCTAGCATCTAAGTACTCAGCAGCCAGAGGTAATGTTTTCTCGAGATCTTTGATATCAGCCTGGGTAGATGCCTGCAAATATGAGAGCAGAAGAAATTCCAAGAATTTTCAGATTAATTTCATCATGAGTGCATACTTGAGTCCAGTTATAATTACCTTCAGCAGATACTCATCAAGTCGAACCAATCTAGGATATAGAAGCTTCAACAATTTCTTAACCGGTAGAGACATCATTGTGTAACCTGCTGAACAACGCTCATCTAGTGGGGCATCAGCATACCCTCCACGAAGAGGCTTTGATCTACAAATTGCTAATCCATACAAAGGCAAAAACTTCAGAGACTCCGGAAATATCATCCTGCCTCCCAAACGATGTTGCACAGCATAGAGATTTCGGTATTCTTTAAGAGCTTTAATGATTCTTAGTTGCAGAGAGTTTCGAGCATCTTCCAGCTTATGGGACAATGTTTTTTCAATTGCTGCAGGTTATGATAATTAATATTAAAAAAATAAAAATGAAAAATAACATATGACCACCATCAGCCGAGGTAACTGTACCTAGCCTGCTAAGCAAGGAAACAATAGCACCAGAATCAGCCTGGCGATACATCTCTCCCAGATCTGCAACCACTGGTGCAGCTGCTGTGTGTACTCTAATACGCCTTTCTCCACAAGATGCAGTATATCTATATATGGTTAAGGCCAATTCCATCACTTTAAAACTTCATCAAGATGTCCAAACCAACAGTACTTAATGGAATCCTTTTTTTTTNCAATCCCCAATCGAAGGCGCATGATAGGGCTCTTGCTTAGTCTGTTCCCAAACATTCACTTGATACATCAACCTTTTGGCATGTCCTTTGTGGAGATTCAGTGGGTCTATTTGTCAGAGGTAAATCCAGTTACTTCAAAACATTTACTCATGCACATGGGGCATTGCTGCATTTGGGTATTAGGACATTTTTGCATGTGAATATAAAATCAGTGGCTCTGTTGAAGTGAACAATCAGCATGAGGACAATTCTGTGGTACCCTAGGTAATAATTGCTGGTTAGCTACCTGTAATCTGAATAATTTCAGTACAGTAAGAACCCACATTTCAAAACCATCAACTTTCTACATGGTTGAAGATATGATCCTGGAAATATTCAGATAAAGACCCAGACAATGGCATTACAAGCCACAAGAACGTCAAATTCACTGCTTGCATCGTTGAACATTGCAGAGAACATATAGATACTGTCTTCTCCCATCCAATTGCCGGCTGCTGCCTTCTTTCTGGCAGATATACTCTCCTTTGACTCTTCTCCTCCCTACACCAGTGTGATCGTATCCTTCTCTGGCCACCCAACTTCCAAGCTCTCTATTGAAGATCTCTCCCTTTGGGGCTTTGATATGGATGAGGAAGATGGTCTTCAAGCCTAAGGGAAGTTCGAATGAGATCATTTTTGCTAAACTTTGGCTTAAAGCAGTCATGTGCCTTCAAATGCGTGCCAAATGGGGAAATTATTAGAGCTGGCAATCTTTGGCACCACCCGCGAACCCGACACGAATAATAGAGTCAGGTTCAAACTTAATTTGACTCTAGTCAAATTTGACATGAACCAGATTGACCCGATTATCAATTGGGTTATTTTAGGACAACCCGTGATGATACATGATTCATGAATAAATTTTAATTAACTGTTTAACTCTAAATATTAATAAAATGAAAAAAATATCTAATTGGGTGAGTTCAACAAATTCACAAGTGATTAATGCCTTGGGTGAGTTCAACAAATTCACAATTGATTAATCCCTTGACTTTGTATTGCAAGAAATATTATACCAAGATCCTCCAAAATTGAAATCTCAAAAATTGAAACTCTAAAAAATCATGAAACCTCCATTCTGGTGTTTTGTTATTGACTACTGTGAGATGATAGTTTAAGCTCACTCCAGTCCATGTCACCTCTATCAACAAGGACCTAAAGAGTTGATATATGATTTGTTTCCTTTTTGAGTTTTTGTAGAAATTTATTGGTTTTTCAAATTTATAAAATAATTGGTTTATTTTAGTACCAAATATATCAGGACAATCTAAACATTTCAAATTTATAATATATTCTTAATCCTATTGATATAGTTGATGTATGCTGCACATAAATGACAGCAAAGAATAATTATATGATTAAAGTAAATTCATTACAAAATATTTCAACAATAATGAAAAGCAGCAAAAAGATGTGTTACCTGACACAAACCTATGACTCAATACAAACCCAAATGACCCAAACTCAACTACCACGTCTTGTTATTCGGGTCGAGTTAGAGTTGACTAATTGATGACCCGAACCCAAATGGCTTGACATGAATTGACACCCCTAGGAATTATCAACAAATTGGTGGGAGATTAGATCTAATGTGGAACGATGGCCCGCATCAGATAACTGTCAGCAGAGGTAGCAGTTTCCATTTAAAGAATCAACAGAGTGCTAGGGATCATGAATTTACCTTCAGAAAGAACTCAGGTCTCAAATCTTTGAAATTAAAAGCTAGGGTCTTGATGTCAAAAAAGCAAAAAGCAAAAGGTGCTCGTGTCCTGATTTCCCAATGTACATTGGTATGTACTTAAGCATGCAGTATGTATAGGATAAAAACTGCAACGGAACAAAATGAATGGGCTGACCTTTTCCACATCTTATCCGCATGACAGCTTCCCAGGCAGTTTCCCTTGTAAGGTCTCTGGATAACTCATGTCTCAACTTCTCTCCATGAGTGGCAGATTGGAAGCTTGGATAATAATACACCTGACCTCCAGTGTACTTTGCAAGAGCTCCTACATGAAAGGGCATTAGAAAATAGTCATTATTATATCACGTATTTTTGGAATATCAGGGAGGTTAACACATTATAAGTCAAGACTTCTGCAGCATAGGAATAAGCTTGGATATTCCTGGCAAAGCATCTAAAAGACTAAAAGTACAAACAAACGTACTAGTAAAAACGCCCAGAGATAGTAGAAAGAAAAGATCTGAAAGTTCACAGTTGACTTTTTTTATACAAGTGAGTTATAAATATGCTCATAATCAGTCTACGTTACATGGCCACAAATTACCAAAAGAGAGCATCCAACATTCATATTTCAGACTCAAAATTTGAGCGCAAGTAGATTATCAGCGCATCCACTGTGACACAGCTGTGTAAGATTCAACATTCAAAGGAATATTTGAGGAAATCTTTTAGGTTACAAATTTAGGACCAACATCTTATAGCCCATGTGGAACTCTTTAGCAGACCAATCAACCATCCTACCTCAGTACCAACTGCAGGCCACATGCACTACATTTGTAATGAAAAAAGTTCTGCATGTGGATACCAAAATCTTCTCTAAAAATATCAAGAGGTGTACGATGAGGCACATGCAAAAGAAAACGTAAGTGCACAGGACCTATACAAGAGGAATATCTAAAAAATAGAAAAGGCGGCAAGAAACTAATGAAAACTAAGCCCATTAAAATATATATGGAAGCTACCCAAAGGAATAGAGTATTGAAAAAGAAAATTTTAAGCTCCTCCATCGTCTGCCTGAGGTCCATATAGTTTCTATCATTCCTTTCCTCCAAATACACTAGACAGTTAGGACCATTTTACATACTACAATTTGTGAGCTGCCCTGTATTCCTCCTAGAAAAACCCTACGGAGAGAGAAATGCCGCCACCCTTCACCCACCCTAGACCGGCGAGTGACACCTCACCACCGGCACAAACAAGGCCGACGGGCCCCGGCAACTTCGCTGAGGGCCGTTCGGCATAGGNCCCCTAGGAATTATCAACAAATTGGTGGGAGATTAGATCTAATGTGGAACGATGGCCCGCATCAGATAACTGTCAGCAGAGGTAGCAGTTTCCATTTAAAGAATCAACAGAGTGCTAGGGATCATGAATTTACCTTCAGAAAGAACTCAGGTCTCAAATCTTTGAAATTAAAAGCTAGGGTCTTGATGTCAAAAAAGCAAAAAGCAAAAGGTGCTCGTGTCCTGATTTCCCAATGTACATTGGTATGTACTTAAGCATGCAGTATGTATAGGATAAAAACTGCAACGGAACAAAATGAATGGGCTGACCTTTTCCACATCTTATCCGCATGACAGCTTCCCAGGCAGTTTCCCTTGTAAGGTCTCTGGATAACTCATGTCTCAACTTCTCTCCATGAGTGGCAGATTGGAAGCTTGGATAATAATACACCTGACCTCCAGTGTACTTTGCAAGAGCTCCTACATGAAAGGGCATTAGAAAATAGTCATTATTATATCACGTATTTTTGGAATATCAGGGAGGTTAACACATTATAAGTCAAGACTTCTGCAGCATAGGAATAAGCTTGGATATTCCTGGCAAAGCATCTAAAAGACTAAAAGTACAAACAAACGTACTAGTAAAAACGCCCAGAGATAGTAGAAAGAAAAGATCTGAAAGTTCACAGTTGACTTTTTTTATACAAGTGAGTTATAAATATGCTCATAATCAGTCTACGTTACATGGCCACAAATTACCAAAAGAGAGCATCCAACATTCATATTTCAGACTCAAAATTTGAGCGCAAGTAGATTATCAGCGCATCCACTGTGACACAGCTGTGTAAGATTCAACATTCAAAGGAATATTTGAGGAAATCTTTTAGGTTACAAATTTAGGACCAACATCTTATAGCCCATGTGGAACTCTTTAGCAGACCAATCAACCATCCTACCTCAGTACCAACTGCAGGCCACATGCACTACATTTGTAATGAAAAAAGTTCTGCATGTGGATACCAAAATCTTCTCTAAAAATATCAAGAGGTGTACGATGAGGCACATGCAAAAGAAAACGTAAGTGCACAGGACCTATACAAGAGGAATATCTAAAAAATAGAAAAGGCGGCAAGAAACTAATGAAAACTAAGCCCATTAAAATATATATGGAAGCTACCCAAAGGAATAGAGTATTGAAAAAGAAAATTTTAAGCTCCTCCATCGTCTGCCTGAGGTCCATATAGTTTCTATCATTCCTTTCCTCCAAATACACTAGACAGTTAGGACCATTTTACATACTACAATTTGTGAGCTGCCCTGTATTCCTCCTAGAAAAACCCTACGGAGAGAGAAATGCCGCCACCCTTCACCCACCCTAGACCGGCGAGTGACACCTCACCACCGGCACAAACAAGGCCGACGGGCCCCGGCAACTTCGCTGAGGGCCGTTCGGCATAGGGCCTGGCTCCGGCGACATGGATTTTCACAAGATTCTCTCTCTGTCTTTCTCGAAGGCGATATCAACCGTTAAACTTGTGCCTCTGCCAGCGCCACAACCACAGACAAGACCGACGGGCTCCAATGACTCCTTTGAGGGCCCTTCAAAGTCGGTCCCCCCCGGCGACCAAGATTTTGATCTGCATTTTCGTCAGTGCAGATCTGGTGTTTCTGATCTGCTTTTTATTTTCGTATAATCCTTGAGATGACGAAGCGAGGTTATCCTGGGAGATGATCTTGTGACTGGGATCAAATGATGACGACGTGCGACATGGATTAGACTCAGATGGAAGGTGAGAGGTGGTTGAAGGTGGAATAAAAAACTTTCATTTTTACGAGAGGGAGGAAATAGCTTTTGCATCTTTGAACGTAGTAAAAGGATGGCGAAGTTCATGTGTCTAGGTGGGGCGGCAGCTTCGTGGGTGGCTAAGGGGATAGAGAATTGTTTAGAACTCAACTATCGTGAAGGATTCTTCAGGGAGCTAAGGATGGGTAATGGAGTTCTCATCATTCAACATCATATTAACGCAAGGGGCAACTTTCGGTAACTCTCAGAATTCAGGAATGGAAGGAGGAAAGGTTTGTTGGTGATTTCGAAAGGCGCAAATGGCATTGGATGGAAAGGTTTTCTGCAGTCCATTCAAAGCGTTACTAGCAAAGCCGCTATTATGAAGCATGCAAACAGAGGAGAGTTTGTTGATGGAAAGACAGTGGGAGGGCCTTCCTTGATCAAAGGTGCCTCATACGCTTTGGTGTTGAGGTCACTGGCGGGTAGTCCAGCTGAGAATAGCTACGCGGCGAAAGGAAAGGGTAAGACATTTGTAGGAGACAAAGGCTATCAAGTGACATTGGGAGAAGTGGAGGGGATCTTTTGAGCTATCAAAGCTCAATTGATGGGAGTTATGGAGTATGTGAGTGATCTCATGATTAAAGTGGATAAGGGGCTAGACCTAGTCGCGAGTTTGCGTGGTGTGTCGAAAACGGACAGGGGGGGTGAGGGGTAGATCCTATGGGTTTGAAGGCCTCCGTCGGCAAAGGGCGTTTCGATGCCTTCACAGATAGGGTCGTTGGATGCCGGCATCACTGTTCACGCCGATGTCACTCAGGCCATCTGTAGCTTGTCGTTTGACTACCCTCAGCCACCAGTTGCTAATGGGATTGATACTTTTTTCCAGGGTTCACTGTCAGTTAAAGATGGGGGTCCTTCTATGGTCTTCAGTACTTTGGAAGAAACTTACGAGCCTCTTTTAGAAGATGAAAATGGGGTAACAGAAGATAGTGCTTCCCCTACTTGTTCCATTCTTCATAAGGGAGTAGTAGGGTCTGACAAAGTGGCACAGAAAGGATCATCAAGGGGTGGAGCACATACAAGCAATGTCCTTGGTGCCTTGTGAGGAGGAATGCCTATGGTACTACGTCTATTGAGGAGGTTCAGGATTTGAATGCAGGATATGGCAGTGAGGAAATTATGGGATTGTCGTTGGTGCCTTGTGAGGAGGAATGTCTAGGGTCGGAAATGTAGTTGAGTACTGTGTCTAGGGATAATGTTGTTCCCCTGGTTTCTCTCCCTATGATAAACAATATAGTGGGTTCACTATCGGATTGGGTTCTGCATAAGGTTAACGAGATTCAATATATCGTGAGACTCACATGGAGGATGTGAAGACCGATTTAAAGCACTACTCATTGCGATTGAGACGAGCCACTTGCTTGAAACCAAACCAGGTTTTCAGAAAAGCAGGGAGTTAAAGCGTCTTTCTTGGGCAATCAAATACGATGCTAAAGGTGGTAGCTCAAGTCGAGGGAAAACTAAAGGGAGGGCATCATGAAGACGTTCTAGTATAGAGAGTTTCGGGTGGAGTATTAGTCTTACGGGAAACAAGGGGTTGGAGTTGGGGAGGTGTGTTTTATTCCAATTCAGGCTTGGTGTATTTTGGATAGTTTTTCACGGGCTTTTTGGGTCTTTAGGAGCTCTCTAGTATGGGCTAGGTGTTTTCTTGTATACATCTAGTATACTTGGTTACTCCTATTGATATATATATATATAATATTTTTACTTATAAAAAAAATATATTCCTCTCAAATTGGGATTTGCAGATGTTTACTTTCTTTAGGCACAACCCAAGTCAAACCAACTCAACCAGAAAAGTCATTCCACAAGGCATTAATTATCTCAATTCACCACTATTTTTGCACATACAACACCAATCTGTCAAAATGATTAGGGCTGTACATTTAACCCGCGTGCCTGGTGCAACCAAATTTTCCGACCTAACCCAAAATAACAGATATGAAACAAAAACAGCTCGGAAACAGAAATTTCCGATTAATTTCCAGTAATGATTGGGTCGGGTTAGGTAATTTACGCGATACCCGACCTTGGCTGTTGTCCAATATTCTTCCATCATCACGACTCCCCGGACCACATGGGTTATCCAACTAGTTACTAATCTATCTAATTAGGGTTGTCACAGACCCTAGCTAGCTATATATCTCTTTGCTCTTGATTGTACGGTTACCCAGTGGCATTAATATTCATGACAGACACCCACCTAAGAGCAATCTTTGCCCAACTTTCGATCTCAGGCCATCACATGACCGTTCAATTCTTTTGGTTTCACCAAGGAATGTCTTTTATCTACTACTCCAGAGCCCAAACGTATATATCACCTTTTTGCCTTATGTATATTATGTGGCTTGCTCCAAACCATGGGATTGGACATGGAAGAAGTGGTTAAACGGTGAGGATCATAATTACTCATGGGAATGGCGAGGCATGCATGTAGGCAGAGTAGGCTTTGAGGCACAACTTTCTTTTATTTTTTTTGGTAGTTAGAATCAATACAAAAGAAAAACATGGTCTCCAAGCAAAAGATCTGGCAATTGTACGTTGATATGTCACAAATCAAAGCAGAGAGTTAAAATCGGAAATTCCAGAAGACCACTAACATTAGTTACCATGCAAAATCAGAATCGGGTTGGAAAAACCCAATTTTTTTGGGAATTAGATTCAGGTCGGAAATTTGGGTAACCTGTTCAGATCAGACTTTGTTGTTCAAAAGTTCACTTTTCGGGTCGGGTGAGTATTCCTAAAAATGATATATTTTCTTTAGTTATTCATAGTAAGGAGGCTGTCCAAGAAAAGAAAAAATTGCTCTCAATGCTACCTTAGTTTGCAAGACACCCATCCTTGGGAAGGAGTACTATTCTTGGGTGTAAGAACCATAGAAAAAAGACTTCCTTTCCAAGAAAGGGCATAAAGAATCTTATATGCACCTCCATGATAAGATTTGGAGGTTGAAGAACTTTGTGAAGGCATCAACCTCCAAGCCATGTGCTGCTCTGGCAAAACTAATATTCCAATGAGAGAAGCCATTGGAGAACTCCAATAGATTTGCCACTAAAGCATCTTGCACATGCGAAAGTTATTTGAGGGTTTTGTCACAGCACAATAAATCATGCCAAGATTTAGTCCTAGAATACCACCCACTTGGGTTTTACTTTTTCTTGATAGGTAATCAAGAAGTTTTATTCATATGAGTAGGCAAAACCTAAGTACAGAGGGAGTGCACACGAGAATAACCTAATTAGAGTTTACAATTAAAAGTAGAAGATCATGGACATTTAGCCATTACAAACAATAGCCCCTGCCCATAAGAACATAAGTTTTAAAAAAGAAGACTTTAAGCTCATCCATTGTTCTCTCACAATCTACGAAGCTTTTATCATTTCTCTCACACCAAATGCACCAACACGTACATATAGGAACCATTCTCCAGATTGCTGCCACTTGTGAGTTGCCTCGGAGGCCTCTCCAATTTGCAAGGAAGTTCACCAATCTAAGAGGCATGACCCATAACAAATGATCTACTGATTCACCATTCTTCGTACACATACAACACCAGTCCAACACCATTACCCGACGTTTCCTCAAATTATCTGTGGTGAAAATATTGTCTAGAGATGTTGTCCATACGAAAAAAGCTACTTTTGAAGGAGCTTTTGCCTGCCATATACTCTTCCATGGGAACATGGTCATTCCAAGGCTCATTAGAACTTGATAAAATGATCTGACCATGAATTTACCTTTCTTGGAGGGGCTTTAGCTCATCTTATCTATGCTACCGTTTATCATGCTTACAACCTCATAGAACTCTGTAATAGTCTCCATCTCCCAGTCTAGGGCTGCCTAATGAATTCTACATTCCATTCAGGGGAGCCACTAGAAAAGACCAAAAGATCAGCTATCGTTGCATCCTTGTCTCGTGCGATCTCAAAAATGGCAGGGAATGTGTGTTGAAGGCTACATTCACTCCACCATTTGTCATACCAAAATCTGACACGAGAGCCGTCACCTACCACATTATGTTCCTGTCTTCTGAAGATCTACCAGTGTCTCCTAATGTATTTCCACAAACTCACCCCATACGTGCCACGTACCTCATTCGAGCACCATCCTCCCCAAGCCTCTCCAAAATGTGAATCGATAACGGACTTCCATAGGGCCCCATTTCGTTTTGGTAACTCCACAACCATTTACCCAGCAGGGCTTGTGAATTTCATCAAGTTCCGAATCCCCAGACCACCCCCAAAAATTGGGGTACATACAAGTAACCAATTAAACAAGTGGAATTTGAACTCTTCCCCCAATCCACTCCACAAGAAGTCCCATTGTAGCTTCTCTATACAGTTGGCAAACTTTGTGGGGAGCGGGAGCAAGAACATAAAATAGGTGGGTAGGTTAGAGAGAATGCTTTTAATCAAAGTGAGCCTACCACCTTTAGACAAGTACAACCTCTTCCAAGAAGCCAATCTATGCTCCACCTCTTCAACCACGCTATTCCAAATCCTCTCTGCTTAAAGGGAGCACCCAATGGTAAGCCAAGATACTTCAAGGGTAAATATGGTACCTTACAACCCAATAGAGAGGCTAATTTTTTCACATCAGGGACAGCCCCACCGGCACCAATTCAGACTTAGAGAGATTAACTCTTAAGCCTGAGACAGCTTCAAAACTAAGAAGTAGAGCCCTCACAGATTCGATATGCCTGAAATTTGCTCCACAAAAGATAAGAATGTCATCAACAAAAAGCTATTGAGAAATATCCATAGAACCATAATCACCATTCCCTACTGAAAAACAATAGAGATAGCCGCCTTCCACAAGACCCACAATCATCTTACTAAGAACTTCCATGATGAATAAAAAAAGTAAAGGAGAGAGTGGGTCACCTTGTCTCATGCCACGGGAGGAGTCAAAGAAATCTAGTGGAGAGCCATTCACCAAGATCGAGAATTGAATTATAGAGATACAAAACTCTACCCATTTATGCCATTTCTTCCCAAAGCCACATCTTGCAAGTAAAGAAAGTAGGAACTTCTAATTATCGTGATCATAGGCTTTCTTCATGTCTAATTTGCAAAGTAACCCAAGTTCTTTAGATTTGATTCGTCCATCCAAAACTTCATTTGCAACTAAGACCGAATCTAGGATTTGTCTACCTTTGACAATGTCATTTTGCGGCTTCGAAATTACCTTTTCCATCACTGTACTCAATCGATTCGCTAACACTTTAGAAAGGATCTTGTAAACCTCATTCACAAGGCTAATGGGATGATAGTCTCCAACATCCACAGACCCCATCTTTTTGGGAATGAGAAATATCCATAGAACCATAATCACCATTCCAAGTCCAAAGTTGGAGTTCAAAGATGTTCAACAGCCCTAGGTTGTATACAGTGTCCACCAACTACAAAGACCTGCCCTCCCACAAATACTTCTCTCACTGTTCAAAGTTATGCCTATAATCGGCCACAAAAACAGAAGAGAAACCATCTTCTACATTTCTATAAAACAAGCTACGGTAAACTGTCTGACACATTATTCCAATTTCCTCTCCACCCTATTATCCCACTGGATGCCCCTTGGGAGCTAAATAGCTCCAACCCACATGATGGAAACCCCACCAGCTTCAAACCATGCATCTAGAGACAAATTCCAGCTTGGTTTTCTGGAAACAAAAAATTATCTGACTTTTTTTGAGGAATTCGGAGACCGTGCAAATGCAACGTCTTTAATCCGGTTAAACCGCAGACCCAACCCGTGCAATGCATCCCCATCATACAGATTAGGTAAATCATCGGCTATTCACCCATAGAATGAGGGCCTTAAAATTGTTTTGCACCCATGGATTCAAACCTTAGACCTAGAGGGAGCATACCACAATTATCTACCATCCATTGACAAAGTAGATTTTCAATCCCAAGGTGCTTGTCGATCTCATTCAAGCAAATTACATTCTAGGAAGTAACTTGGGCTTCATAAAGAACCCAACTACATCCTCCCCTTGACTCAACCACAAATAGAAATCCCATGTCTTAAGTCATAGTTGCCAGACCAAGTGAGTCTTTTTAGTTCTCTATTCCCTTCTCGAAGTGCAAATATATCATAAAATCGAATTTGTGATATTATTCACCACAACAACAGAAAATTGCAACATATTTGAAGTTCAAAAAATAATAATGAAATGTCAATATATAAAAAATGCTCCAAAATCTTTCAAATATCAGCTTAGACTTTAGTCACCAAAACAGATGCACAGAGCAAAGAAAACCAAAGCATGTACCTAAAGAGGCTATATCAGTGTACTTCTCACTGAAGGCGTATGCATTCACTGATATCTGGTTCTTAGTTAATTCAGCAGCCATTTGCTTGTAGAATGGATCTTCTGGAAGTCTTAACATGTGTTCTTTATCCGTTCCATAAACACGAAGATCGTCTCCACGCAATTTCAAGCGGCCAACACCAAGAGATGGCAGTGTGTTTTGAAAAATTAACAATTTCCCCCCAAGTTGACTCTGCAGATAGAGAAAAGGGTTAATGGGGATGGACTGAATAACCAAAGTGCATCCAGGAGGGATAAGCAAATAATTTGATGACCACATCACTCAAAAAATGCACATATTAATTTTCTTAAAAATTAAGAAATGAAAATATTAGCAACAAACAATAATTATATTTATGCACGGTCAAAGTTACAGCAGTGTGCAAGGATAAACTTAACATACCATAACCATGAAAGCTGCCTTAAGAGCAGGACCAAAAGCAGATTCCACATTCATATTGTCCTGAAACATGGAAGCCAAGCTATCTAGGAAGGTTTCCACCACACTTCTTGACTCGGACAAATTGACAAGGAGATCATCTGGCAATGGTACAAATATGTCATCTAGATCTGAGACAACCATCATTTGTGGCTGTGTCAAAGATGACTGCACATGAAAAACCCATAAAGCATTCAGAAAGTGTTTTGGCTGAAGCAGGGAAAAAACCATATCAACCAGTAGTAACACATAGCGCATGCCTTCATGTTATAAAAATGTATTGCACTGTCAAAAGTTGCAAATCCAATTTGTGTTCTGGGGAAGCCAGGGAGCTTGTCCAAACAAGATCTAATTGTTTGGGCCACAACCTGCATAAAAATCGTAGAGACTAACATAAGTTTAAATTAGAAAAAAAAATATCCAAATTTTCTTTTGTCTTTTCCAGTTACACGTATCGAAGATACTTTTACAGAGGATAATAATTTTTATTCAATTCAATAGAAAACCCACCTTACAAAGGGAGCTTTTAATAATCACATCACTTATGCTTTGATGCAGTAACTGCAAATCCTACTGCATTTGTGCCATGTAAGATAACATGCCAAAATTACAGACTCACAATGGAGGTAACCTCCCCCAAACCCACCAGGTGCAAAATCCCAGCCCTCCAATGAGTTAAACCCAAGGCCTTCCCTCATTTAAAGGTGGAGATATCCACATGGCTGGGCTAAGTTCCTAATCATTATACCATTTGCACAATGCATGCAACATAAACAAAAGAATTTTGTTTTTCCTAAAATGACCCAATAAATGAACCATGACACTCGCAATCAATATTTTCCTTAGATCTAAGAAAGTCTGTATACTGTTATGCCATAGAATAAACTGCATACTAATACACAAATAATACTTATATGATAATATGGTATCAGACATATTTGCCCTAAAATTTCTATGGTTGTATACGAGTTATGAAAGAAGAGTGTTTTTAGATGATAAAGCACAAGTTGAGTTGCAGCAAAATCTGATGTATAACTGGAAGTGCTTACCTCAATCATACCACTTCTTACTGCAGAGATAGAGACGTCAATGAGGAAAAAATACACTGGAGGCATTGGTGGCCGCATCATATATTCAGTTGGAGCAACAAATTCGACACTACCCTTTGTAAGCTCAGGCCGCTGATCCAAATCAAGTCTTCTGCCCGTGGCATCTAAATGGGAAAAATACTCACCAGGAACTGAACATGATAGTCAACATAAATTAGAATTTGTACCACAAGAACAATGAAAAGGAGCTCTACAAACCAATCATGATCCACCAAATTAATAAAAATGCAATCGCAAATGAGAGTATCTGGAAAAAATTCTGAACCATGCAGCAAGTAGAATCATTGATTTTGACACTAAATTGCAGTGCTAGCCCACTTTCCCTGCTAATAAAAATATTACATCACTCTTTGATGAAACTATTTAAAGTTGGCAACATTATTCAAAAAGTTTAAACAAAGCAATGGAAAACATCGGCCACTGTTTTAATCTAAGAAGTTACAAGATGCCAGTCTCAAATAAATTTTCTTTCTA
Source organism: Pterocarya stenoptera (assembly GCA_003123785.1). Lineage (NCBI taxonomy): Eukaryota > Viridiplantae > Streptophyta > Magnoliopsida > Fagales > Juglandaceae > Pterocarya > Pterocarya stenoptera. The sequence continues at coordinate 15,391 of QEOT01123991.1, forward strand.
TGCCCCCTAATACTATGACACATCATTTACTTTCATCTGAGCTACTCCGAGACTTTCCTTTTCATTTCCATTTTGGCTTTCTATTGTCATGGGCTTTTTTTTGTTTTGTGGGGGAAGCGGGGGTGCTATCTCAAATAAATTGAAATTTACCATCATTCAGTAAAGAACAAAGGCTGCAGCGCCACTTTCTCCCAGAATCTGTAAATGTGACAAATGGATTCACATATGTGCGACATCTTCTACATCGAATAATGCCTGTTGAAGCAAAATTAACTACTGGCACTTCCTCCTGAATAGATAAGACCAAAAAAGGTAATCATCACAGCATGTACAATAATGGCCATTTTTTTATCATCCTGGATTTAGAGCCACTCACCCCATCAGGAGCTTCTGCAAGTGGGCAAACAATGGCTCCAAGGGGCAAATGCCACCTAGCAGCCAAAGATTGGGAATTTGGAATGGCACTAGTTGTAAGTCGTAGATATCTAGGATCACAGTTCATAGGATACATCTCAGCAAGCAATTTTGGTTCCACATCACCTTCCAATGGCCTTGGCAGCACTTTGGAATCGATTCCTGGATTAATTGATCCAGGAACAGACCCAATGGAGAGTGAGCCGAAGTCTTCCATCAAACCTTGGATAGAACCAATAGGAGGTCCAGAGCCAAGATGCTGCATCTGGTCCCTCGACTGCAGACGTATGGGTGCTGACACTGGCGGAGGTGGAACATAGCCACCAGGATGAGCAAGAAAAGGGGATGAAGAAGGTAGAGGGGCAGGTGCATAACCTCCTTGGTGAGCAGGAAAAGGAGACTGTATAGGTGGGGCTTGTGAATCTGTGTTAGATTGCATACGGATATGTCCAGAATATGGTGACAGAAAATTGGGTCTGGGAGCTGGAACCGTTGAATCTGGTGAAGTGTAAGGAACATTCATGTTGGGCGGTGCAGAATTTAGACTTTGAGGTGGAGATCCCATTGGCACAAGAGGTATCTGTGGCTGTGTACGAAAGGAAACTGGTGGTGCAGGAGGTTGAGCAAGTGGTTGCCCCATGGGTGGGGCATGTGAAAGGGGTACTTGAGCTGCTGAGCGAAAAGGTGGTGTTGGGAAACGCTGAAATGGTCCAACAGTGGCTGGGACATTTGATGTTGGTGGGGAAGGCACAGATGGATCATTAAACCTAGCTGTCGGTGGAGATCTAAAACCAGAGACCTGTGATCTTTCCACATGCATGGATGAAGGCATCATAGGCTGGTGAACAGCTGGTGGAGTACGCCTAAAACCAGAGGGCTCTGATCCGACCACGGGACCAGATGATGAAAAAGGCATCACATTCTGAGGAGGAGCTGCAAAAGGCGTAGCAGCAGGTCTTGCAGGAAACTGTTGACGACCAGGATTTTCAGTCCCCATGAGGCTTTACATATAAACGATTGGTCTTTCTGTTATAGCAACACTCTCATGACCTAAACTCATGAAAACAAGCAACACAAGAGACATGTTGATTAATATAGAGAAGCAATTCAAAATCATTATGACACCCTTGAGAACTGCATAATATCAGGAGATAGGAATAATCATAAGAACGCAAAGCGAATGTAAACACTGATTGAAGAATCAGCATAAGTAGAGCAGAACCTATGCATCAACCTCATCAGCGAGCTACTGCAAGCATAAGCATTTTCTCTCTTTGTTCGTTTACTAACTAAGAGCTCAAGAACTCAATAGACTGTATGGTGAGCAAGAAAATAACCAATATGTAACTGCCGCACAACTCTGCATCGCAGCTGAAATTAAATTTACAAATCTTCCCAGAAACGAGGGAAAGATGATAGAAGTACTACAATCAATGTATGCCTCAATAGGAAAGCATCATGCAAAAAATCAAAGATAGTTTCGTATGATTGCGTTAAAATACAAGACGGGAAATATACATCAATGGAGTAACAAGTAACAGCACTGTTTTTAACAGTCCCACACCACAAATTGGATCATAATAGTTGACGATCAGAACCCCCAATTCCGGAACAAGTAAAATTCTAGAGTTCCACACAGTAAAAAAGAACATTAAAACCGTAATTCACAATGCCCACTTGACCAAACTGGTCAAATCATTAACAAATTGTATACTAAACCAGCTGTAATGATTAGAATCGAAGTAAATCAATTAAATAACGAATACCCATTAAATTTTATGAGGAAAAAATCATACTATAGACGAATATTGATGAACTCGGAAACAGATATACGGGTAGCTATTAAGTTTGAGCACCAAATGAGACGAGAACAAACGAAATTCTTACTTTGAAGGATCTCCAGACAGTGAGAGGCTAGAGAGAGATCGGAAGAGATCCAAACCGGCTAGAGAGGAAGAGAGAGAGTCACCTGGGATGGATCGGAGGAGGAGAGCGTCAGAGAGACGGAGAAGGACGTCAGAGTGTGCCTGCTGTCTCGAGTTCGACGCAAGAAAGCTTATAATTTTATATCAAATTAATTAGAGAACGAATTCAATCAAACTTTTGTTTATATGCATGGATTTAAATATAATTTTAATATACCAAATATTATAAAATTTTTAATTATTATTTTAAAATTCTTTTTTGTTATTAAAATAATTTATTATTTATTATTTATATTAAATTATTTAATATCATGTTAAAAAATGATAACATGGTAATAATTAAAATGATGATAAATATTATTTTTCATAAAAAAAGTGAAGAATTTGTGTACCAGCATTATTTTACATGCAACAATTTAGGGTTGGTTACCTTTGTTTTTAGAAGAAAAACCCTTATGCCATTTCATTATAAATGAGAAGATATACACGGATGAGTTTCCTCCAATGTTACAATTAAATCTGAAATGGTAAGAGCATCTTTTGCAAGTAAGTGGACTATATAGTTGCCATTTCTCCAAAGATGAGAAACCTCACTTTGCAAAACAATTAAGATAAGATCTTGTTTCACTAATAAACATGCTTAAGCTGCTCCAAATCTCCTTATCTTCTTGTAAGGCCTTTGTTACTTGTAGTGCATCACCCTCAATAACAATCTGGTGCAAACCGAGGTTCAGTCTCAATGTTGTTGCTTGTAGAGCTCCATATGCTTAAGCTAATATGGGGAAAGGATTAAGTAGTTTCCTCTGCCTCAAGGTGTCAATGATCTAACCAAAACAATCTCTAATGACAACTCCTATACCAATCACTCCCTTGGCCTTATCCACTGCCCCATCCCAATTGATTTTAAACCAATTCGATGGGGGAGCCTTCCACACAGTAAGAGAGCAGACCTGTTTTGTTCTGTTGTTGTCTTGAGGATCAGTTTTAACCTCAGCCATTAACTCTAGCAGAATTCTAGCCTTTCTAACAATGGAATTTAGATGGGTGAATACTTTGTTAAAAATGAAAAAGTTCATTCTCCACCACAGTTTCCTTGCCACCACCACGAACTCTAGCAAATTTTCTGTATTTAAAGCCATGGCTAAGGACTCGAAAAAAAACAGCATAGGGGCTTAGGAAGAGTACATTTCTGAAGTCGTTTGGAACATTGACTCCATACATCCTTTGCAGCCTCACAGCTCCACAATGCATGAAAGGCACTCTCTTCTTCCCTACAGCAAATGGGGCATAATGGATCACTAGCCACTCTCTTTTCAAATAGGTTGGATTGGGTAGGTTGAGCCTCCTGGCAGGCTCTCCATAGGAATACTTTGTCACTAGGTGTTACATGAAGTTGCCAAAATTTGTTCCATACAGCCTCAAACTTGTTGCTTGTTGAAGCTTGGCCTTGGGTTGCCACCTCCCTTGATTTCTCCATGTGGTAGGCACTCCTGACTGAGAAAGATCCATCCTTGGTTGCATGCCATATAATTCTATCCATAGTATTCAAAGAGCTAGTAGGAATTTTCAAGATCAAATTAGCCTCCCCTCTCGCAACGGTGTTTAGTACCAGATCTGTCTTCCACTACTTAGGCTTGGTTTGGATAGTGAAAGTATTTGAGAATGTTTGTGAATAGTAGTAAAAAGTAGGTGAAAAGTAATAATAGAATATTGAATAATAGTAAAAAGTAGATGAAAAGTAAAGACTAGTAGTAAAAGTAAGTAAAAAATAATAATAAAGTAGAAAATAGTAGTGAGAGTGTTTGAGAGTACCTTAGAGTACTTTGCCACCCAAACTAGGCCTTAGTCTCAGGATTTATTAGTTTTGCAACAGTAGCATTTCCATCTAGCATCTTGATTGGACTTGTTACCTTGTTGGGATTAGAGTGGACTATCCACTTGTCTTTCCAAATGAGGATGTTAGAGCCAGTACCCACCTTCCAGAAAGAGCCAGCCTCTACAACATGCTTGGCTGCAAGGAGATTTCTCCACACAAAGAAGGGTTTAGAACCCATTTTAGCTGTTTGGAATGTCGAGTTAGGAAAATACTTGGCCTTTAAAATTCTAGCAGCAAGAGAGTTAGGGTATTGAATCAATCTCCAATATTGCTTGGACAACATTGCCTTGTTTAAACATTCAAGGTCCCTAAAGCCCAAACCCTCAGCTGACTTGGCTTGCCCCATTCTTTTCCAGGATATCTAGTGAATTTTGTGCTCATTTTCTTGTTAACCCCACCAAAAATTCTGAATGGCTCTGGTTATGGACTGTAATAAGATTGTAGGCAGCTTAAAAACACTCATTGTATAGGTAGGTAGGGCTTGGATCACAACTTTGAGGTATATTTCTTTCCCTGCCTGAGATAGAGTTGTAACTCTATGGCTGCTGAGCCTCACTCTGATGTTATCCAAAATGCCTTTGAAGATTTTGAATCTATCTCGACTCACTACAGAAGGTAGTCCTAAGTACTTTTCATAGATCATGGTTGTCCTCATACCAACAATAGATATAATGTATTCTTGAGTAGATTTTGCTGCGTTCTTGCTGAAAATAATTGATCTCTTCTCGAGGTTGAGTCTTTGGCCTGAAGCCATCTTATAAGTCATTAATAGGCTTATCAACCTACTCCACGCCACTACTGTTGCCTTACAGAAAAAGAGGTTATCATCTGCAAAAAACAAATGAGAAACCTTTAACCGACCCCTTGCAACTGGAATCTCATGTAATAACCTACTTTCCCCAGCTTTGTATAGCAGATTGCTCAAGGCTTCAGCACACAATGTGGAGTCAAGGGGTCACCTTATCTTATGCCTCAAGTGGGAAGAAATTCTGTTTGAGGTTCACCATTCACATGGAGGGCATATGAAACAGTTTCAATGCATTTCATCACAAGCTTCATGCATTGATTGCAAAAACCCAATCTGTAAAGGATAGCTCTTAGGAAACTCCACTCCACTCTGTTATAGACCTTACTCATGTCTAATTTCAAAGCCATATAACCTTCTCTTCCTGCCAATTTACATTTTATTGTATGCAAAACCTCAAAAGCTACAATTATATTATCAGATATTAGCCTATTGGGTACAAAAGCATATTGAGAGGGTGAGATAATACAAGGGAGCACTTTTTTTAATCTATTAGCAATTACTTTAGAGATGAGTTTATAGAGTACATTACAGAGGGAGATAGGCCTAAATTTTGTCACTTTTGTAGGGGCTTTTTTCTTTGGGATGAGAGCAATGAAGGTGTTGTTAATGTCTCCCAAGCTGCCATTTGAATTAAGGACATTCAGCACTGCCTCACACACTTGAGATCTCACAATTGGCTAGTGCTTTTGATAGAAAATAGCAAGAAAACCATTTGGTCCAGGTGAGCTGAGGCCATTCATGTGGAAGAGAGCTTCTTCAACAAGTGTTTGTAAGGTTTAGACAACATATCATTCTGTGTGGCAGTCACTTGAGCCTCCAAGGATGCAAGGCATTCTTCAGGATTGTGTGGATTTGAGGAGGTGAACAATTTTACAAAATGATCTTGGAATAAAACCTGGATTTCTTATCTTGAGCTTATTACTTGGCCATGACTGTGAGCCAGTTTTTTAATTATGTTTGTTTTCCTCCTGTTTGATGCACACTGGTGAAAGTATTTGATATTTCTATCAGCCACAGTCAACCAATTTTGCTTGGACCTTTGCTTCCACTTAGTATTATCAGCCTCAAGGGTTTTGTTCAACCCTCTTTGCACCTTCTTTATCTCCTTAGTCAGCTAACCTGTATTCATTTCTTGTAGTTTGGAAAGAAGGGCCATCTGATTTCTTGCTTATAATTGCCTAAAAACTGCTTACTCCATTGTGACAACTTCTGTTTACAATTTTTGAGGGCATCAGAAGTGAGTTACATCTTGTTACTAGCCAACCTAGGTATCCTCCAAGCTTACTCCACTATTTTAGCACAATCATCCCTTAGAGACCAGCTAGCCTCAAATCTGAAAAGTTTTGATAGCTTGTTTACATGAGGTTGAAACTGCTCCATAGAAATCCATATAGGATTGTGGTCTAAGTTAAGGACAGGGAGAGTAAAAACTCTCAAGTCAATGTATAAGTCTGACCATGCAGTTTTACAAAAGGCCCAATCAAGCCTTTCCTTAGTGAAAGCCCTCCCTTGCCTTCCATTGGACCATGTAAATTTGCTACCAGAATAACCCATATCACTGAGACCACACCTATTCACAGCTCCTCTGAAGGCTTCCATTTGATTAGAGGGTCTCAAAGGCCCTCCACATTTCTCCCCATAACTTAATATTTCTTTAAAATCACCTACATACAGCCATCCTGTTGAGGCTGTAGGTGTTAAGGCTTGTAGCATTTTCCAACTTTTGTGCCTCTTTACTGTGTTTGGATTGCCATAGAATCCAATAAGATGCCAGGGGATACCCTTCTTCAAACCCTTTACTAATAGTGAAATATGGTGTCAGGTATAGGACAACACTTCTGCCTCTACTCCTTTCCAAAGGAATACAAGGCCTCCACTAGAGCCATTCGAATTAATCACAAAACTGTGCTCTAGGTTCAACTCATTTTAACAGATTCCACCTAAAGTCTTTTGCATTTAGTTTCCATTAAAAAAATAAAGGTTGGGCTCTTATGTTACACCATGAGATGCAAATTATTCACTGTTTGAGGGTTCCCAAGTCCTCGACAGTTCAAAAAACAACTCATTGCATAGGGTGGGGCTGTGCACCAGCCACCACTTCACCATTTTTGTTTGAACCAACGTTAGTCACTTCCTCAGATTTAGTCCTTTTAGTATTCTGTGCTGCAACTATAGTACTAGCTGAGTAGTAGCCCTCTTGGTGCCACTTAGACAGGTTTCCTTACTCCCCCATTGGTTTGCTAACAGACTTTCAAAACACCTATCCATTGCCTTCCTCTTCCAAGTGGCTTTCTTCTTAATTTTCTCTAGGGCTTGGACTTGGTCTGAGACAAAATGGGCCACAGATGAGGCTTGGGCCCTAAGGTCATGGCTGCTCTCGAGGCCCAAGGTTGACTTTAGGTCCTTACCTTTACAGGTTGTGACTGGTGCAGGGGTAGGACAAACTGATTTCTGAATATCTTGCATAAGACAAGCCTCTGTTGCTATAAAGGTCCCCTCAGGATTCTCCAAAAATGGCTCACTGAGACTTTCCTTAAAAAGCCTCTGATTTGCCTCTGCATGGTTCCTAGTAGAAAGCATGTGTTCAGTTGCCATTTTAGGTCCTGCAATGTCAACTTCAGGCAGGTCTATTCCCTGACATTCCATCTTTGACTCAGGATGTTTGGTTGGAGCTTCATCCCTGTCCTCCCCTCCCTTCCTCCATGATTGTCCTTCTTCATGGTGATGATAAACCCCTTCTCCATATTTCTTCCCTGCACTTTCATTATCCTTGATTGTTGGAGCTCGCATCCACACCCCATATTGCAACTTGCTACTGCCAAGAGAGCCAACAGAACATCCTTGCTGAGCATGCTTAATCACCCCACATCTAAAGCAGAAGTTAGGCAAGCGCTCATATTTGAAAGGAACCCAATTCTTCTTGCTTTCAAAAGTTAAAAACACTCCTCTTTGGAGAGCTTCTGGGATGTCCACTTCCACCCTTATCCTCAAGAACTTCCCCCAACCAATACCTCTGTCATCTGTTTGGACTGTCAATACTCTCCCAATGCTTTCACCAACCTGTACTCCCACATCATGTGTCATGCTTGCCAAAGGCATGTTATAAGCCTGCACCCAGAATTCTTCCTTTTGGAAAGAATTTCATTGATGGAGCTATTACCTTCAAACACTTGTTTTTCCTTCAATGGGTAACCTTCACAATTGTTTTTCCTTTTCTTTGGTATTAGATGTGGAGGATTAGGAGCTCAAACTAAAGAAATAATTGTGAGTTATTCTCCGATCTTTGATCTTGCACGATTTTCAATTTTTTGAATTTTACCAACATTTTAAAGAAAAGTATTTAACCTTTTTAGTTTTTTTTTAAATGTCATGTCAAGAGTAAATCTAACATGATGCTTTTTTTGATATTGGAATGTCATCCCAACTAATTTATACAGGCACTCGACAAAATTTTTTCTGTAAGTGCACATCTGATAATTCAAGTGGAAGTTTTCCAACTCCAATGACTTCAAAATGTTATACTCAAGACTTGTATATCGAATCGCCCTAAGACCACTATATACACTTCCCATTGAGATTGCATTCATTGCAAATCAAATTAAACAATAGTAAGCTTCCACTTCTTGGTTTCTTATTTATTCTTCCCAAATGTATTCAATTTCTTTAAAATTGTTGAGAGGTATGGAATTGGATAAAATTTTCTCATTCTATACCGATATAGGTAGGTCTTGGAATTTGATATTGTAAAGTTGAGTCATATTAAGCCCAACCCTTTAATTTTATGTTTTGAATATTGCATGTAGGGTCTAAGTTAAATATCTAGTTTGAGTTGTATATGAGTTAATCATAACTCGACCATTTATATATATATATATATTTAATTAGACCTCTAAACTCTAATCTACTAATTTCGAGTGAGGTTCACAAGTTAGTATAAAAAATATCTAGTTCTATCCATAAGTAGATGGAGCTTCCAAAAAAATATAAAACTATTGAATTAGTATCAATAAAGTGAGTTGTGGATATTAGTTTCGATCCTATGGCGGAATGTTATAATGTAATAGTTAAGAATTTAATTAAACCAAGGATTTGTTATTGGATCAGTGTTTATAGAATGAGTTGTCGTGAATGATGACTTCGAAAGCATGGTACAATCTTGTGATACTAAGGATCGAAAGTTTAACCAACTAATCTTTAAGGCTTTTGGAACCAACATAGCTTGGCTTGTTGGTTCTATATTCCTTCTGGAGTTAAAGGAAGGAAACATGATATTCAAAATATGGGTTCTTCTAATGTTACTTAAAAATTCATTCAAATGCAACTGGCAGGGGCTGCAAATCCATATACCATCAAATCTAGAAAGCTTCAGTAAGCTGTTGAAAGTGTTGTATTCATGTTGGACTGAACATGAATATGATTTGTGGTTGTTGGGATTAAATGATTATCAACGGCTAAGTTAAAATGAAATAGCGGAAGCAAACAAAAAAAAAAAATCAATAATCACACACAGAACGCCAAAACTTAAGTGGTTCGACTCAATGTGAGCCTAAATCCACTCGCGGGATCAGTCCCAATGAATTTACTATCAACAAAGGTGGAGTAAGAGATCAATCACAAAATCCTTAATCCCAAAGCCCCAATTCACCCAATAGACTCTTGGAATTCTCATAAGAGGACCACTGTGTGTGTGTGTGTGTAAGGTTTTGGCTACTCAGAAGGTGACAAGTAAGAATACGTTGAGAATAGTATGCATTTATACAGAAACGGCGCAGTGCCCTTAATACCAAAACGGTGCAATGCCCTTAATACTGAGGCTCGAGCAAACGTTAGGGCTGGCGCTCGCTCTAGTTGAGTGTCGAGCCAACTCTCATCCTACTCGAGCTGGCTGTCGAGCAGGTGTTGAACGAACTCTCGGGTTGGCATCCCGCTCGAGCTGACTATCGATCAACTGATTAGAGAACTTACTGTTTGAAGCTTCGCTTGAGCGGCAAAGACACCGTTCTAGCGAGAAATCTATAGAGGCATTATTTCAACAGGAATCAAGCCATTTCTCAACAAATCTCCACCTTGGCTTGAATTCCATCAAGCCTAACCAAAATCTATCAAACAAAGAACCGATCCCCTCCACCAAATACCCTAAGGGAATTACAAACCCCGAACACCAATCAAGTCCAATCAGAGTTTGAACTTTTATACTAGAAATGGCTTTTTCATCATATCTGATGGATTCTTAGTTGTAGCAATCTTCTAAATTTCGATCACATCCTCTATAACCTCTTAAAGAGAATGATACCTGACATCAATGTGCTTGGTTCTCTCATGATACATTTTATTTTTTATCAAATGTATTGCACTCTGGCTATCACAAAACACTGAAACTCCATCTTGTTGTAGTCCCAAATCACTAATCAAACCTTTCAACCAAATGGCTTCCTTCACAGCCTCTACTACCGCCATATATTCTACTTCTATAGTTGATAAAGCAACAATAGATTATAGCATTGCTTTCCAATTAATAGCAAGACCAGACAAGGTGAAAATATACATTATCAATGACCTTCTCTTATCTAAGTCCCAAGCATAATTAGAATCAATATAACCAACAATCCTAGAATTGGAGTCAATTTCTCTATCAAAGAAGCAAAAATTTGAAGTCCTTTTCAAATACCTGAGTATCCATTTCACAGCCTACCAATGAGCCTTACTCAGATTAGCCATGTACCTGCTAACAACACTTACTGCCTATGAAATATTTGGACGAGTGTAAATAATTGCATACATAATATTGCTCACTACACTGGAATATGGAACACTAGCCATGAACTCTTCTTCCTCGTTTGTCTGAGGAGATAGAGATGGTGAAAGTTTAAAATGTGTAGCAAGTGATGTACTTATTGGTTTGGAACTAGACATTCCAAATCTCTCAAGAACTTTCTCAATGTACTTTCCCTAGGACAAGTACAACTTTCTCCTATCTCTGTGGATCTCTATCCCCAAAACCTTCTTTGCAGCACCTAAATCTTTCATTTCAAGTTCATTAATGAGTTGAGTTTTCAGCAAACTAACATTAGACATACCTTTAGCAACAAGAAGCATATCATCAACATAAAATAGCAAATAAATGAAAGACCCATCAGATAACTATATGTGATAAACACAACTATCATAATTATTCCTCCAATAACCATGATCGATTATAAGAGAATCAAAACGCTTATACCATTGCCTCAGAGATTGCTTCAAAACATACAATGATTTATTCAATCTATTGTGGCGCCCTCAGCCCTCGCTTGGAATTAGATGGTGACTAAAATGCCGGGACATGTAACACGAGGCTACACACCCCTTGTACATGACAGATAACATGCTATACACATAAGTACACTAGCAGTATGCAATAACATAGCAATGGAAAAATAGTAAAGGTCGAGTATTCTAAGCAACGCGATAAGCAATTGCAAAGCACATGGCATCGTACTATCAAAATATCCCAACATTGTCCAAAACCATAAACATGCATCATAAAGATATAGAATCCCAAAAGAAAGAGTAAAGTTAAATCTCCCAAAACACGGGACCTCCTCAAAACTTTGTTCTTCAAAAGTTGAGATCTAAATCATAAGTTCTCTCCCCTTTTTTTTCACAAAATAACTTAGGTCCCCGTTCTCCTTAAGAAGGCTCGAGCTTCATGCGCTTCTCTAGAATCCTATCTTTGTCCCGATTATTACGTCGTCTAAATTCCGCAATGAATTCAAGTATTCTGGAGATGTCCTGGTCGATGGCCTCGAGTCCCTCTAGGATGGAGGGCTCAGGCCGACTTGTAGTCATCTTAGGCACAATCCTTTCCGGAGGAAGAGGTGCCGTTCTCTTCCTCTTGGTCATGGGTGTTATCTTCTATACATGTAACAACTTCTACCATTCCGATTGGAGAATGGTAGTGTAAAGTACCACAATAAGATTTTGAGAAATCTCAGCAAGTAATCACACAACATACAATAGTTAATACAAGCATACAAGAGGTATATCATGAAATGCGTGCATGCACATGTACTTGACCATTTTTAAAAGACTTATAACAGAGACTTTAACTTTTGAGAAAAGACTTCTTCATTTTCTTATTCACGTGATCTTAATCAGAACTTGCCTTATCAGAACATATAACAAGATTTATATTGAGTGATCCTTATCATATCACGAGATTTTCATCAAGTGATCCTTAACACATGAGCTCTTATTCTTGTTCAGAGGGTGGATACAACACAGTTCCCCTTTGCACTACGTGTTCTTCATAAATATTTGTTTAGAAATCAAGGTATAACGAAACGAAACATGAAATCATGGTATTTGGTCAAGATCCGAAACTTCCAAGACATTGTATAGCCGAATCATCAAATATCACAAATTAACAACAAAGTTTTCCTTAGAACTGAAACATGCTAAGGATATTCTTGCCATTTTCATCTTAAAACTGAATCATACCATTCATGTAATATTCATTTTCAAGAATTATATAAGCATATTCAAACAAACAAACAAGAAATAGCAACAAAGCAAACATAACAATGAAATGATTTACACAAATATATACAAGTATTAACCAAAAGTAAGTTGAGTGTATACTTACAAAAATCCACGTAAGGAAATATTAGCAAGTTGTAAATCTGAATGTGCTTCATTATAAATTGTCTAGAAAAATCCTATTCCATGTTTTTGAGTATGTGAGGATTTCTAGGGCATCACTTGATCTTAAACTAATCGGCCTTTAGAATTTTTAGGTCAAAAATCCCTTTATTTCACTTATATAGTAAGGAAAAACTTGAAACAAGATGAATACACATGTAGTGATCGAAAACATGGAGGATATACATCCCCCACCATTCGACTTCAAGGGTTCCTTGAAAACCCTAAAACCTTTTTCCACAAGAATGGGTAGAAGTGTGTGTATTTCACCATTTTCGAAATCCTTACGAGATTTGAACCTCATTTTGAGTTGAAAATGTGACTTGTGCATGTATGAGACTAGACAAAACCGGTCCTTACCTTATCTAGTCTTGATGGTGTCGAAATCCTCTCTTGAAAAGGAATCCCCTTGTTTGGTCGGAAAGAAAGTAAGAGAAAGTATGAGAATCTTCAAATGAAGGTGTGAGAAGGATGTGGAGAAAATGAGAACACATGTAAAACTCGAAAATTACCCAGAAAAAAAGTCTTGGGCATGTGGCTCTCTTCCATTTTTATAGAACTTTCCTCAATCCCTCATTAGTTGCTTGAAGCTCATTACATGCAAGACAAGTAGCCTTCCCCTCTTCCTTCTTCTCTTTAGCCGAAATGACCCTTGGTGTTCCCAATCATTGAATTGCATTAGGAAGGCAAAAGGCTTGGGTGGCGTGTGGGTCTTCTCTTTAGCTGAAAACCTCGTCTTCCATCTATGTCCATTCCAATTCTCAACTAAGTGCATTGTACAATAGGGTAAAGAGGTAAAACAACTCTATGTCTCTTACGTTTCCCAAGAGATAAGCTTTGCATGAGTGACACATGGCATAGGCATGTGCCATGCCCTAGCCGTCCACTCCCTCTTCCATTTTCCAAGTTGATGCTTCATCTCCTAGTGCTTATTCCCTAGGTAACTCTTCATGTGCCATTGGTCTAAAGGTAGCTCAAGTGACAAGTGGCAAGTGGCAAGTGAAGAGGTGCATTGGGAAAGTGGTAGCTGAAATTCTAGGGGCATATTTGTCCTTTGCTACAAGAGTCCCTTCATCTAGTTTTCTAGAAGCTTAGTACATACTTGACACTTGGCAAAAGTCTGACAAAATTCAAAAACCCATGTGCCCCCTTTTCGGTTTCCTATGCATATTTTCCAGAAAAACCTCATTCCTCTTCTCTAGGTTTCCCTTTCCAAGAAATCTACCTTGGAACTCGAAATAAGACCAAAGCAATGTTCTAGGCGTGTGGGAAAGTGGGTTGGCCGAAAATCCTTTAGTCCTCCTAGGTTTCTTTTATCCCTTGATTCTTCTAGAAGGTTTCTAACATGTTGACAAGTGACAAATCCTCTAGGGTAGGCATGTAAGCCACCTCTTGGTGTTTCCCTACACTTCTCTCATCCCTTAACTCACTATCCAGTCCAGATTCATAGTGCAACACATGTATGACACATGGCACTAGTGACTAAGATTTGGGTCATGGACCTAAAGCCATTGGGCTTGGGTTCTAAATAGGGTCGAAAATTTACAAGGCATTTTAGGGTTACTCCCTTTTTAGGCTCAAGTTGCTAATTCAAAGACTCTAAGGCTTTCCAAAATAATTAGAGCTCCCAAAATGCCATGGCAACTAAGAATAACACCCATGGGCCATGCTTAGGCAAGCTCGAGTCATCACATCTATACACATGATCTTCTTTACCTTCAACAATGAATCCCTTTGGTTGATGCATGTAAATGGTTTCCTCAAACTCACCATCCAGAAATGTTATTTTAACATCAAGTTGCTATAGCTCTAAGTCATACAATGCCACCATAGCAAGTAACACTCTGATTGAACTATGTTTCATAATTGGAGAGAAAACTTCATTGAAGTCCACACCTTTTCTCTAGCTGTAGCCCTTTGCAACTAAGCATGTTTTGTACCTTGCATCTGCAACACTTTGGATTCCTTCTTTTATCTTGAAGACCTATTTGCAACCAACAGTTTTCGTCTTCTTCAAAAACTTAACCAAGTCCCAGGTTTGGTTCTTGTGAAGAGACTCAATCACTCAGTCATTGTTGCGAACCACTATACAGACTCCTTACTCTTGACAGCTTCTGAATAACTGGAAGGCTCCTGACCATCAATGTTCTCTGCTGTAGTAAGTGCATACATTACCATGTCTGCATGAACATATCTCTAAGGTGGTCTGATCTGTATACCAATAGCTATATTGTAGGTTTGCTCACCCTGTGCACCACTATCAGAATCAAAATCATGCTCATTAGCAATAACATGATCTTGGGTGCTGCTTGACACCTTTTGTGAAGCCTCAACCTACAACTTCACCTTCTTGCCATTACCCTACTCTTCACCTATATATACATTAAACTCCTTTCTCGGATTAAGCATGGATTGTTCATCAAATACAACATCCTTACTAATTACAAATTTGGGTGATTTAGAATCAGTACACCACAACCTGAATCCTTTCTCCCCACTGGCGTATCCAATGAGTATGCCATTCTTTACCCTTGTCTCAAGTTTTTATCATTAACATGAAAATATGCAGGACAACAAAAAATTTTCAAATTTAAATATCAGCTGGAGTACTAGACCATACCTAATTTGGAGTTTTCAAATCAATAATTGTAGCTGGAGAGCGGTTAGCCAAATAGTATGTTGACTATTTCAGCTAAAAAATCTTTAGACAAGCTGGCATTCGAAAGCATACTGTGGGCTCTCTCTAAGAGAGTCATATTCATTCGTTTAGCTATTCCATTTTGCTGTGGAGTGTGTCTAACTGTTCGGTGCCTAAAAGTACATTCATCTTTGCGTAATTCATCAAACTCACCTTCGCAAAATTTCAAATCATTGTTAGTTTGAAGTCGCTTTACCTTGTTGCCTATATAATTTTCAATCAAAACCTTCTATTGTTTAAAATTAGCAAATGCATCACTATTTTGTTTCAGAAAATAGACCCAACCATTTTTTGAGTAATCATTAATAAGAGTGAGCAACTACTGAGCTCCACTTTTTTATGGAACAGAATATGGACCCTAAACATCAAAATGAATATAGTCCATAGTACTTTTAGTTCTGTGAACCCTTGTAGTAAACTGAACCCTGCACTGTTTCCTAAACACACAATGTTCACAAAATCTAAGTTTCTCTATCTTCTGATCACACAACAAACCTTGCTTACTCAAGATAGCCATCCACTTCTCACTCATATGACCCAAACGTATGGGCCACAAATGGGTAATGTCTCAGTCTAGATCATCTGAAATAGACACTGCAGTTGCACCTATCACTGTACTACCCTGAAGGAAGTAAAGATCATTTGTCTTATCTCCTTTCATTACAATCATGGAGTCTTTACTGACTTTAATAGCTCCACCTTCACTGATGTATTAGAAACCTAGATAATCAAGAGTGCCCAAAGAAATAAGATTTTTCTTCAAATTTGGGATGTGACAGACGTTAGACAATGTCCTTATAATTCCATCAAACATCTTAATCCTAATTAAACCAATCCCAAAAATTTTACAAGCCATATTATTCCCCAACAAAATGGAACCATCGTTGATTGGCTTATAAGTAGTGAACCAGTCCCTCTTGGAAAATATATGAAAAGTACAAGCTGAGTTCATGACCCACTTGTCACCAAAGCGACTATTAGAGCCGCTGATTGCTAAGACAATATTTGAGCCGTTAAACTTTTCATTAGCAATGCTAACGGCATTAAAGGAATTAGTGCATTCCTCTTTGTTTTTTAGTTTATGAGACTCATTCTTGTAATGACCAAACTTATGATAGTAATGACATGTAACATTTTTCTTGTTAAACTTTGAATGTGAACTATCCCTAGATTTACCCCTATTTTTCTCTGAACCCCTCTCAATAGATCTACCCCTGCTAGCAGAACCCTTAACAAACAAACCATTGGCTTGGTTATCCGTGCCCTTCAAATTCAATTTAGCTCACAATTCCTTAAAACTCAAGCAGATTTTACATCTGCTAAGGAAATAGTATCTCTACCATACAACATTGAATTCACAAAGTTATCAAACGACATAGGTAATGAACACAAAACAATTAAGGCTTGATCTTCTTCTTCAAGCTTAATGTCAATATTCATCTGATCCATAATAATCTTATTAAATTCATCTAAGTGTTCAGAAATAGGAGTATATTCCTTCATTTAGAGCGTGTATAACCATTGCTTCAGATACAAACGGTTGGTGAGAGATTTCTTCATATACAGGCTCTCAAGTTTAGTCCAAAGATTAGCATTAGTCTCCTCATTAGCAACCTCCCTCAAAACTTCGTATGATAGTGACAATAGAATAGCACTGTGTGCCTTATCTTCTTATGCTCTTAACGGTGCAAGAGTATCATTAGACATCTTCCCATCCAGTACCTTTGACAAATCTTGTTGTTGCAACAAAGCCTTCATCCTGATGCACCATAAACTAAAACTGTTTTGACCTTTGAGTTTCTCCACTTCAAACCTTGCCATAGCCATCCCTCAAGATCTCGCACAGAGCCTTGCGCTCTGATACCAGTTTGTTGAGATTAACTGGTTATCAATGGCTAACTTAAAGTGAAATAACATAAGCAAACAAAAGAAAAAAAAAATCAACAATTAGACACAGAACACCAAGATTTAAGTGGTTCTGCTTAATGCGAGCCTATGTCCACTGGTAGAATAGGTCTCAATGAATTTACTATCAACAAAGGTGGAGTACAAAAGATCAATCACAAAATCCTCAATTCCAAAGGTCAAATACACCCAATAGCCTCTTGGAATTCTCATAAGAGGACCTCTCTCTCTCTCTCTTTCTCTCTCTCTGTGTAAATTTTTGGCTGCTTAGAAGGTGAAAAATGAAACTACTTTGAGAACAGTATGTATTTATACTGAAATAGTGTGGAACCCTTAATGCAAACATTCACTCGAGTGGAGTATCGAGTGAGGCTCAAGTGAACATTAGGGCTGGCGCTTGCTCGAGCTGACTGTCGATCAATTGATGATCAAACTCACTATCTGAAGCGAACAATTTGTAGAGGCGTTATTTCAACAAGAATCAAGCCACCTCTCAACAGTGGTGGTGCTTCAGATTCTCTATCTTGCAACAATTCCACTAGCTTTGAGTTTTGAGAATCTCCAGGGCCTAAAATCCTCAGCTCTTAGTTTTCAGTGTCGATTGTTATGGTCTTTGTGAAGGAGGAGATCCATTTCTTGTGTAGTCGGGAATTAAAAAATTAAAAAATAAAAGGCATCTCTCCTTGATGTTGTGAGATAGGTATCTCCAAGATGCATGGGTGTTGAAGTTATGCTATATTTTTGTCATGCTTTATTTTTATACATAAATAATGTAAGATTTAACATTTAATAAAAGGAATTTTCTCATTTTCTTATAACTTCAAAACTAAAAATAAGATGTTTATCAAATAATAAAAGTTGTCCCATTAGTTATATGTTGAAATCATAACTATTTACAAAGTATGAAAATCCATTCTGTTTGCAAAAAAGGTTTTTCAAAATACATAACAAAAGTCTATCATGTTTATAAAAAAGTTTAATGAACCATTAGAAACTCAACTCCATTAACAAGACCTAACGCAATGCTATTAAACATCTGTCTCTTCTTTCTGAGTAGTATCTTGCTGATCTGCAACTTCATCTTCATTATTTGGACATTTAAAATGTTAAAATATCATACGGTTACACCAAAGAGTTAAAATATCATTCATAAGTTATTCCATTTCTTTTGGGAAGTGAAACAAGTCTAAAAGATTTCAATTAAACATTACTAAACCAATTTTCACTTTCTGTTGGTTGATACACACTATTATGTCCCATTTGTTAGGGTTAGCGGTCTTTTGGACCAGATACTGCCCATGGCTATAGGTTGTGAATCCATCAATCAGGATAACCCCACTGCGTGCACTACCAATAGAACCAATCTGCCTCCATTTTTGGTACAATCATCATTCAGTAGTTGGCTATTACATATTCGCATACATATAACATTCATTCCCTTTTCCTTTTCTTTTTTCTTTTTCTTTCTCGTATCATTTTTATTATCTTTCTCATTCTAATGAAATATGCATTTTCTTTGATAAAAATATGCAATTCATGCTATAACTTTGCATTAGGAAAGTCGCTAGTTTTTAAGAAAAACATGTGCATGATAAATTGCATGATCTCAACCTTAAATATGAATGCTTTACATCATAATTATACACGCATTTATAATTAATAGGATGCTTAACATGGGCTACCAAGAAAGGCTTTTACATTATTTACATTTACTATTGTACTACAAGAAGCATTTGTAGAAAAATAGAACATTTTCAGTAGAAAAACATGGTGTAAGAAGCATGATCATAGGTAGCTAGTTACCTCTGAGCTTAATATCTCTTATATTTCAGTAAATTCTATTCCATCAAATGAAATGAATACATCATACTAAGTTTTCCTAACAATGATTTAACTAGTTCTTTACTTTAAATTCTAAAAGGAAATAATCCTACACAACTTAACAATACATCTATCTAAACAAGAGTTTGCTCTCCAAATGCTCTGAGTGGGAAGAGGAGGAGTAAGAAGTTCAAGCCTATTTCGTTGGAAATAGGAGGTGAGAGTTCTTGATCTCACGGAAGTGGGTTGAGGGGAAAGGAGGATTTAGGGGAGGTTTGGGATCGATTACAACTGAATGATGACGAGAATGATCCGATTGATATTAATTTAGGGGAAGAATTGGGCAAGAAAGCAAAGAGAAGTTTAGTGGGGAAGATAGTATCGGATCGAACAATCAGGAAAGAAGTGGTGTGAAGAACGATGGAGAGTATTTGGAGGGTGAAGAAGCCAATCGTGTTCCATGAGTTCAGAACGAATTGCTTCATCATTACGTTTGGAAATCAAGAAGATAAGCACAGGGTGATGAGAGGTAGGCCATAGTAATTTGACAACTATATGTTTCCCTTGAAGATGTTTGATGGCTTAACCCAATGACACTTAATGAAGTTCGATCATGAATTGTTCTGGGTGCAAATGCACAACCTACCATTGACTTGTATGAGTAGGAGTATAAGAGAACAGATCAGAGGGTCAATAGGTAAGCCTATAGAAGTTGATACCCAGGAGATGGTTCTAGGTGGGGATGCAGCCTGAGGGTTAGTGTGGAATGTGATCTGAGCAAGGTGGTAGCGCGAGGTAGAATGATGAACATTCAAGGGAAAAGTATGTGGGTTCCCTTCTCTTACGAGAAACTTATGAAAATGAATTTCAGATGTGGAAGGATTCTGCATCAAACTTAGGGTTGTTCTGGTGGAGGTCCTAGATCTAAAGGACAGTATGGTCCTTGGTTGGGAGCCTCACAAAAAATATATAGAAAACTAGTGGGAACAAGGATGGGAGGCTAGGGGGAGGTGGATAATAGTAGTTGTCTAAAAGGGGTCCAATCGAAGAACTAGGAAGATGAGGGAATTGGTATTGTTGTGAGATCTGAAGTGAAGGAAGTGTCTGAAGATATGTAGAGCCGAGAAACAGTGGAGGAGGCTCTTTAAAAAGGAGAGAAGAATGTAGTTGGGACAAAAGGAAAGAGAGAGAAAGTAAGAGATGCATCTAAGGGTGGGGACGTAGCGAGATCTAATGAGAATGACCAGAAAAAAAGGAAAGTGGAAAAGGAGGGCTCGTGAGAGGTCCAACTCAAATATGCTGCCTAATTTGAGTCTGGGCTTGAAACATGTGATAGAGGATGTAGAAGGGCAAGGGGTAAGGAGTGAAAGGAGAAGTAAACAAAGGAAAGATAAGGGGATAGAGGGAGAGACATGTACACTTGAAATGGTGGAGGCTGCGAGACAGCCACACCAGTCCCCATGAGTTTGTTAAGCTGGAACTGTTGAGGGCTTGGGAACCCCCAGACAGTTCAAGACCTCTCCCTGATGGTGGAGAAAAAGAAGCCCAAAGTTGTGTTCCTTATGGAGACAAAACTTAGAGCAAGTGAAATGGAAAAGGTGAAAAGGAGATTAACATTTGAAGGGTATTCGATTGTTGATTTAGTGAGAAGTAAGGGGGATTAACAATGCTTTGGAGATATGAAGAGGAGGTGGAGGTGCTAAGCTACTCATAGTGGCATATAAGTGTATGGGTGCATGATGAAGAACTGAAATTGAAGTGGTTATTGACGGGTTTCTATGGACGTCCTGAGTCAGGAAGAAGACATGAGTCTTGGAGTCTATTGGCAAATTTTAAGACCCATGCTTGATGTGGCCTGGTGTGTTATGGGGATTTCAACGAAAGCCACTCTCAATCTGAAAAAATGGAGGCAACCCAAGGGATGAAAGACTAATTGAACAATTAAGAGAAGCTCTAATCAATGGTGCTTTATTCGATGTGGGGTTCAGATGGGACAAATTTACCTGGAGCAACGAGCACTCAGACAATACATTTACAAAAGAGAGGTGGGACAGGGTAGTGGGTAATAATCGTCTATCAATTTTCAAGAATAATGAAGTGACGGTGTTAACAGCAAAATGCTCTAACCATAGACAACTGCTTGTTGTTAGAAGGGATGAAGCAAACCAAAATAGGAGAAAAAAATTTTCTATTTAGGTTTGAAGTTGGATGGGTGAAAGATGAAGGTTGTGAAAGTCTCATAGCAAGAGACTGGTCAAAATATTGCCTTGAATTAGCCCCATTGAAAAGGATCCAAGTGTTGTTAAAAGGGTGCAATAAGGCTCTATCTAAATGGAGCAGGAAGGGGAAGGGTGTAGCTGCTGAAATAAAGAAGAAGTCAAAGGAAGTCAGATTACTCCAAGTAAGGGAGGGCCCTTATAATACTGAGAGGATCAAAACTCTTCAATAGGAAGTGGGAAAATTGCTGGAAATGGAAGATCTCAAATGGAAATAGAGGGCTAAACGAAATTGTTACCAGTTGGGAGATAGAAATACCAGATCTTTCCATGCTTGTGCCTCCCAAAGAAGAAGTAAGAATCGTATTCAATCAGTCATTGATTAAAAAATGAGGGTAAGATCAGGGGCAAGTGAATTGGTAGCTGCTTTCTTAGATCATTTTAAAACAGTCTACACCACCTCCAATCCTACAAAAGAAAGTATCACAGAGTGTTTAGATCCCATCCAGGTTAAAGTAACCACCAAAATGAATGCACAACTACATAAGGAGTTTACAAGAGAAGAGGTAGAAGTGTCAATGCATTAAATAGGATCTCTGAAATCACCAGGGCCTGACGGATTTGGGGCCTATTTTTATCAAAGTTTTTGGAGTGTGGTTGGAAATGAGGTAAGTGAATCAACTTTGAATTATCTGAGAGGTGGAGATGTGGATAAGACCATTAACTCCACTTACATAGCTTTAATCTTGAAGATGAAAAATCCCTAAAAAGTGAGTGACTTTAGGCCTATAAGTTTGTGCAATGTATTGTACAAAATCATTGCAAAAACTCTAGCAAATAGGCTGAAACAAGTCTTGGATGGAATCATATCGAGCAGTCAAAGTGCCTTCATACCTGGAAGGTTAATAACAGATAATATTATGATAGCTTATGAGGCCCTTAATTCAATAAAGACAAGGAAGAAAATGAAAACTGGATATATGACTATCAAACTTAAGATGTCTAAAGCATATGATATGGTGGAGTGGCCATTCCTGAAAGCTGTAATGGTGAAATTGGGGTTTGATGGCAGATGGTTAGAACTGATTATGGGATATGTAAAGACTGTCTCATATGTAGTTTTAACAAATGGGTAGCCTGGTGAGTGATTTTATCCCTCAAATGGTATAAGGCAAGGGGATCCTTTATCCCATTTCTTATTCTTGTTGTGTACTAAGGGCCTTAGCAATTTGATTGAAAAGGCAGAAAGTGAAGGAGAAATAAGGGGGGCTAATGTGTCGGGGGGGGGGGGTTAAGACTCATTCATTTATTATTTGCTGACGACGGTATTATTTTTGGAAGGGCTTTGATGAAGGATTGGGAGAAGCTTAGAAATATTCTTGGAATCTATGAGAAGGCCTTAAGGCAGTGTATAAATGGAAATAAGACTGCTATTTTTTCAGTTCAAATGTTAAGGAGCCTGATAAAGAGCTGATTTTAAGAGGGGTGGGTGCAACAAGCAGTAATAGCTATGAAAGATATTTGGGACTGCCTCCCATGGTGGGGAGATCGAAGTACAATACCTTTTGAGGCATTAAAGAGAGGGCCGGCTCAATAGATTTTGAGGCCTAAGGCGATAACTTAAAATGAGACATTTTTCTTATATCAAATTAATTATGTTATATTTAAATTATATATTTTTATTTAAAAATTATTTTTCTTCCTTTAGTTTAGATAATTTAATTTTTAATTTTTTTATTTAATTATTTTCTTAATATTTTCTGAAGCCTTCTTCCACTGTGGGGCCTTAGGCAATCGCCTAACTCGTCTTATAGGAGAGCCGACCCTGATTAAAGATAGGATTTGGCAGAAGATTAGTTGCTAGAAGAACCAATTCTTGTCTCCACAGGGAATGCAACACTAATAAAGGCTGTGGATGTATAAGCAGAATGATAGGAAAATTCATTAGATAAGGTGGGAAGCAATGGGTTTGGCGAAATATAATGGTGGTCTTGGGTTCAAAAATTTAGAGAGTTTTAATCAAGCCATGTTGGCAACGCAGGGATGGAGGATTCTCACAAATCCTAGCTCTTTAACATCAAGGATTTTCAGGAGAAGTATTACAAGACTCAGACTTCCTCAATGCAAAGCTGGGATCAGGACTCTCCCTTATATGGAGAAGCTTATGGGGGGCAATGGATGTGCTAAAGGAATGAATGATATGGAGGGTGGGAAATGGTCACAGTATTAGTATATGAGGGAAAAAACGGATTCCAAGGCCATCATCTTATTGTATACAATCTCCAGTGAGGGTGCTTTATGTAAACTCAAAAGTGAGGGAGCTGATAAATGAAGAAAGAAAGTGGTGGAAGGAAGAGGTGATTAGGGAGATATTCAATGAAGAAGAGGCAAAGTTACTATGCCGCATTCCCTTAAGTTTGTCCGGTTTACAAGATAAAAGGATTTGGGGCAATTCCAAGAATGGAGTTTTCACGGTAAGAAGTGCCTATCACCTGCATATGGTAAGAAGGCAGCAGACCAAAGGGGAGTCTTCAAGAACTATAGAGAACGAGATGAGGTGGAAGAGTCTATGGAAACTACATGTACCTAGAGTGGTAAAAGCCTTTTTGTGGAAGGCATTAAATGGCTACCTCCCCATGAGAAAAAATTTATTTGCAAGAAAAATTTGTGAGAACCCTCTATGCCTCATTTATGAGCAAGAAGTGGAATCTGTTTGCCACACTTTATGGGGTTACAAAGCTGCTTCTGATGTCTTGACTGAATACATAGGTCCCATTCAAAAGTGGTCTAATTCAAAAAAGGAGATGGTGCATCTGTGGGACAATCTAAGCAAAAGCCTTTCAGAGGAGGACTTGGCATGGGTAGCTGTGACTATGAGAAGGATTTGGTTGAGAATGAATGATTTCCTTTATCAGCAATGTTTTATAGGCCCAAAGGAGTTGGTGATATTTGCTAAGACAAGTATGATGGAATTCCAGCAAACACAAGGCACTATAGAGGGTGAAAAGGAACCTCAGATAATAAGGAGAAGCAAGGCAAGATGTAAGACACCTAAGAGTGGATGGATTAAACTAAATTGGGATGCTGCCCTAAACTTGAAGGAGAAAAGGATGGGTGTTGGGATATTAGTAAGGGATAAAAATGGAAAAGTCCTGCTGTCATTGTATATGAGAAGGGGTTGAGTGTCATAGCTTCTGGTGGCTGATAGCAATGCTTTATGGAGGGCAGTAGAGCTCTGTGCTGAATTGAATCTCAAAAGTGTAGTGTTTGAATGGGACTCACAGATTGTGGCAAAAGCAGTTAGCAGCTCAAAGGAGGAGTGGTCTTGGTATGGAAGTCTGATAGAAGATAGAAGAAGTGTCTTAAAAAACAGAGTAGACTAGAGAATTCAACATGTATTCCGTGAATGTAATAGGGTTGCACATAAATTAGCAAAAGTAGCTTTGGCTTGTGAGGAGGAAATCTATTTAATTATATAAAAGTTGAGTTTGAGAAATCTGAGTTGTCATTAAAGGCAATTGTTTTGCCTATGTAAAATACATGGGCCATAGCTTTTGCAATCTCAGACTATACGTGTCCAACTGCTTTCTACAAATTCAAGGTGGAAGGAAAACGTTAACCGGTGCAATTAACTCTCTTCTGTGGCATTCGTACCGTAAAAATCACAATTCCATTTAATAAGGCACCGAGTGAACAAATGGGAATTGTAAGGTGGAAGCAAAACATCAAGAGATGTAAAAGAAAATACACTCCACTATAAAATGAAAACCAACATTGGATTGCTCTTCTGACGACATCATCATTAGTCGACCATTTCCGTCAAGTAAATTTCCAATTCGCCCAAATCACGTAGCGTTAGCAGTGAGGTCCGCCCTTCCATTATCGAAGCTTCTCCTAAATTCGCTGGCGTTATTTGGTTGAATTTAACGCTCGCTATTCCATACTTCTGTCCTTTATTTGTTTTTGGATTTTCATTTTTCACTTCTACCTCTTCTACTCCTTCTTCTCCTTCCATGGCGTCAAATACTGGTGGTTCTTTTCACGGCGGTGCTTCCCTTTACAGATCAAGGTGCTTTGATTTATCCTTTTTTTCTTAATTGGATAATTATTGTTAACGATGATTATGTTTGTAAACGTGCTCTGCATTTGTAGGTTTGCAGAGAGGGCCTTAGCAAAACGTTGTATAGAAGGAGCTTGAGCGACATTGAAAATCCAGACTGGTTTTCAGAAATGCATGCTCTTTTACCACCGCCTCTACATCCTCCAGAACCTGCAGAACATTCCCAATTGCCAACCTCCTTAACCCAGCAATACCTAAAACAAACTATGAATCTCTTTGTGTCTTGCATGAGGTACCACCTGTTCTGGCCATTTAATCAATGGTTCCAAAGCCGCTCTCACTCCCGTGGAGTTAGCGACAAATTTATCTAATCCAGGCTTGGTTTGCATATAGTGATATTGACAAGAAATTTTCCAAAGTGAACTCTTGGTTTTATTGTTAGGATAAGAATGCAACAAAGGAGGAAAGTTCATGTCAATTGCACCTCTTGGCATCCACTCATTCACATTCACTCACGTACTCATGCTTTCACAATCAACAACCACAGTAAAGTATAACCCTTTCATTACACTGCCACCTTCTGTTAGGTTAAATCTAATATAAACACCGACCAAAAGTAAAGACATAAACATGGCAGTGATAGCAGTTTTTACCACCCATTTGTACCGCCGTGAAGGTGCTGCCATGAGGAGCTACAGTCCATCGTGCTTTGTTGCTGCAGTGCTTTATCTTTGTGGGGCTAAAACAGGGGCATTAAGTTCTTCTTCATCCATGTTGATTTCCTCTACATGCGGCTGTTTCAAAGGTACAGTCTCTATGGACCGAGTCTGTGCATGCAATTTCAGAATTCACAAAGAAAACTAAACCAAGTCTGTGCAATTTGTAGATCATATCGAAGAGATATATGTTCTACCATCTGATGTGTACAAGTATATGCAAAATATGAAGATAAAGCATACATTGAGAAATCCATGACAATAAGAAGAAGTCGGTGCGGGAGTACTTGCTGTTTTCTACGGTGAGAGACAATATGTCATGATGCTGGCGGCAAGAAGCCTTAATAGATAGGGGAAGAAGCCGTGTTAAGGGGTCTATGGAAGTCTGGAAGAGTGCCGAAGTGTGTGGAAGTGAATCAAAGTGTGAGGAAGTGAAGTAGTTCGTGGAACTGAAAGTGACTTAAGTGTTTAGGGGTGGTTTGGATTGAGAGAAGAGTTGAGATGGTTTGAGATGGTTTGTGAATAGTAAAATATAATATTTTTAGAATAATATTTTTAATATTATTATTGTTTTAGGAATTAAAAAAGTTGAATTGTTTATTATATTTTGTGTAGAAATTTGAGAACGTTGTTTTGGAATTTGAAAAAGTTGAATTATTTATTATATTTAGTGTAAGAATTTGGAAAAATTATTTTGGGATTTGAAAAAAAAATGATTATTATATTTTGTGTGGGAATTTAGAAAAGTTGTAATGATAAAAATGAGATGAGTTGAGTAGAGTTATAAATGCAAACGACCCCTTAAAATGACGTCGTTCTCATTCAATTAGAGTACAAGGTGCTTAACACAATACCATTATATGTATTCTTCTCAGGATATGAGAAATCGAAAAAACTAACATGAAAGAGGTCTACCTTTGGTGTACATTTTTTTGGATTAGATTAATAGTTTTAAGTTTGTGACTATTTCTATTCTTCACTAAAATTAAAAATGGAAAATGCTAGATTAGCACATCATAGAAGACGAATGATTATAAATGATATAAAAAGTGGAGGAAAAATGTGTCATGATGGTAAACAAAGTAGTGACAGACTGACAGTATAAGTGATGACGTAGTTGTGTGACATAGAAGACAAACAATAATGGATGATATAGGAACTGCAGTAAGAATGTGTATTGATGATGAATGAAGCAGAGATATTACAACAGATGAATATCTAAATATATATCTATAAAATCCAGCATAAATAATGGTCTGCACATTGCACGGGTTATAGGCTCGTAGTAATGATAGATGAGAGTCCAAAAGAAATTTGGAGAGAGATTCAGTATGATAAACTTGTATAGTTTGAAACAAGTATATGAATGGAAACACTGTCTTTTACATTAAAAAAAGAGAGGAAATAAAGCATTTCATTAACTTCCTCTTCATTTAGACGAAAAAATCAATTTACAATACCAAACCTCTATCCTTGCAACTTCCTTCCATATCAATTATCAAACAAGCCCACTAAGAATCAAGTTAATACAAATTCATCCCCTCCTTCTCACCATCATTTCTTCAAGGTATAACAATTTCATATCACTTTTTCATACTTAACACTAAGTTAAGCCATTTAAACTCCACATTTCAAGCATTATAAAGAAACTCATAAATATGTTTAATAACATGTTTGCTGCCCAATAAGGATCTATTGAGTTTTCTACATTAAAAGTGGGTCATAACCATGGATTAGAAATATATAGATGAGAGGAAATCACTAGGAATTGAAGGAAACAAAAAAAGTACCAAAATCTGGAATTTTACCAAAGATGGTTGTTTGACAGTTTTCTAGTAAACTTGTTGAAACCAATAAGTGTGAAGAACTAAGGCGCACTTGGTGGCTGGTTTTGCCCTTTGTTTTGATCAGTAGTTTTTCACACAAACAAGTAAACTTAGTTGATTGAAAGATGATCAAATTGAAGATGGACATAAAAAGGGGCTGATTTGAACCAAAAACAAATTGTATTACAGGAAATTAAACTTTTTTCAGTACTAGATTGTACAACCAACAATTTGGCTATATTCTTGCTTCAAAACTTCCCTCCTTTAATCATAATCTTAACTATATAAGTAAAGGGAACTAGTGTTGAAGAAAATTGGAAAGAAACATCACTTAAGTCTAACAGAAAAATAGCAAGAGGTAGTTTAATATATATATATATACTACAAGAAAGCTATTTATTTGCGACTAGTTAATTCGAACGAAATAACTATTTGCAACTAAAATTGGTTGTAATAAATTGGTCACAAAAGTCTATTTTTCTTGTAATTTGGGTTCAAATCAGCCCCTTTTTATAAACCAGAAAATTCATGGAGGAAAAACTTCTTAGGTTGGGTGAAATCCTTGGTTGTTCACTGAAATTATTAGCTTGAGGAGAAGGCTAAAAATACATACCGATCTCTATTGGGTTGACACGTAAAAATAGAGGCTTAAATCTAATTAAAAAGTTACTCGAATAAAGGAAGAAGAAGAGTTAAAACCATAGCAGATTTGTTGGTAGACATTGAATAGCTTGTAACAAAATAGGGCATAATTATTGTCATACCTCTACAAGCAGTAGGTTGCATGAATTTTCTTTGTTTCTACCTTTCTTCCACTTGATTATACACTCAGCTAAAAAAGTATTAGATAAAAAAAAATATAAGAACAAATGAGGTCGGAAGGCACCATGACAGAATCTATTGCAGAAAATTTCATAACTTGAAAGTGTTGATCATGCTGTCTTTTTAGGTGTTGTACATGAACTAAGAGAGGGAAAATGATGGAGTTTCATACTAACCTGAAATAAATCATCTTCCAAATGCAATTTAGACTAGAATCCCAGCCTTATAGAATGAAGATATGAGCTTATGTAATTTCCTTCAGGATGGATGATGTAATTTTAATTATTTAATCTATATATGTTAATATTCTTTTTTTGTGTGCTTAATATCATGTTAAATCATAATTTGTCTAAAAAATTCAAGATCTTAGAAGAGATAACTTTAAAGTTTGACTGTCACATTGGTTCATGTAGTTTGCCTCCTGATCAAATTGCTTTAGGTACTTTTCAATAAAATCTTTCACTCCTAGTAGTTTCGTAGAACGAATTTTTTTTGCTTGATCGGTACCGGGTGTCCGAGAACAGCATTCTGACTAATCTTGGAGGTACACAGACCCTCGACAAAGAGTTTTCTGCAAGTGCACTTCAGACAATTCAAGAAAAAAATTCCTCAGTCCAATAACCCCTAAAGATTGTTTGCACCCAAGGGATTTGAACTTTAGACCTGAGGAAGCATACCCTCAAGTTCAAGGCCTTTACTACTTAAGCCAACCCCTAAGGATTTTTAAGAAATATTAAATTGGTCATTTGTAAAAAATTTGTTAATTAATCAATAGAAGTATCACGTTAATCAAAGAGTTATTATATTCTCAAACCGGTGTATAGAGAATACCATCCACATCACTGAAATAGTAAGATTTGATTTATAATATTCATATTTTACAATTTATCTTCAAAATTAAATTATGACATGTAAGCACTTTACTAAGTATTCTATACACCAACTTGATAATACAATTTTTCTAATACAAATCAACGTTTGATTTTTGTACCATCTATTTAAAAAGAAAAAGACTCATAAAATGGTATAATTAGTAAAAAAATACAAAAATATTTTAAAAACAAATGTAGAGAAAAAAAATCGTTCAATTTAAGTTACATGTAGCAATTTAAATTTGTGACAAAACTATATGGATCAATTTTATATCCAATCATAAATTTAGTTTTTTATTATATACTCTAACAAATAAGAGAGAGCTCTCGTAAGAAAATTTGAGCTGAAAACAATAAGAAAATAATAAAAGTAGTATTACAATATAAAGGAAATATCAATTCATTTGAATTTGTAAACTAATTTTTTAAACCAAATAATTTTCATTAATTTTATTATTGCTTAAAGAGAAATTCTATTTACAGTTCACATTTGGAGACTGTATATGCAGATCATTTATTAAATGAGAAAAAGTATCATTTTAGGAGAGATATTTTTATAATTTTAAAAAATTTTAAAGATAAAATTATCAAGATTTGCATTGCAATCCTTATTTGAAAACTGTACGTAACATTACCCTTACACAAATGTTGTCCCAAGAGTCTTGTGTGTAGTGCATGACCCATGAGGATTGTGCGTAATTATCATCCTTATCCTCGAATGGACCGAATCGGAGGGACCTAGGTCAAGATCCAACTTTTCTTTTCATAGTTATCAACGTCAATTTTTAAAACTTATCCTCCCATCTTTGACTTCTAATGCCATAATTAATTTATAAAGTTTATGCACAAAACTTTAGAAAATGAATGAATATAATTATTACGCAACTTTTTAATAAAATAGTATTTTTTATATTAAATAATTGTATAATGATTGTATCTATGTTATTTTGGAGAATTATAATTTAATCCTTTTGATCATATTCTAATTTCTCTAAAAAAAAAAAAACGTCAATTGTATTTTATTGTTTTTATTTAATATTATATTATCTGTACAAATGAAAATAAATACAAAAGTTTATATATAAATATTCTGTGTCTCGATAAAAAAAAATATATTCCCTTCTAAATTGTAAAGTTTGAATAAAAATTTTAGAGTATTTTTTTTTTTAATTTCAAATTCCATATAGCAAAATTGTATTTGGTTGATATATTCTATTAGAGAAATGATATTTGCAGTTTTAGAGTGTACAAATTTCGTACACTCTTTTTTTTAAAAAAAAAAAAAATTAAATTCACATGAAGAAATTATTTTTAAAAAAGAATGTACTTAATTTGCATACCTTATAACTGTAACTAGTCTTAAATTATATTATGAGTCGGGCTACTCTGCCATCCATAGTAACCCACTCTTGTTTACCACTTTCAACTTTTTGGTTTTCTGTTTTTGTTTCATTTTTTTTTCACATTTTTTGAATATATTTAAAAAATAAAAAAATACACTTAAAATCACTTCCTTAACTATTAAGTAAAAAAAAAAAGTTGACCAGCGGTCAATTAGAGTGGTGAATTTGAGACGGCAGAGTATCATTTTCCTTATATTATCAGAGAGAATGTAAATTTTAAATATGCTTTAAAAACTCATCTGTCACCAATTAAAAATTAAAATAAAAAATAAATTAGATATGTGTCGCCAATAACAAATAATTTCTTATCAAGAAAATCTGTTAAGAAATTTTATATATTTTATATATTATTAACATTTTAGTAAATTTCCGGGGATGAATCGTTTGTATTTATAAAAATGAAAAATGCTTATAAAATTCATTGGATATTTTAGGCCAACTAACCACGCACGCACGCATGACGCACCCACCCATGGGCCATGACCCAACTGCTCTACCTCTCTGTATATTTTCTTGACGGTCGCAGATCTTCTTCCACTGTCTGATCCCAAAGGCTAAGAGCTTCTTGTTGTTGTTGTTGTAGCTGGTCGTTGTAAAATCCGTTGTGAATGGCGAGGAAGAAGATCAGAGAGTATGACTCTAAGCGCCTCCTAAAGGAGCATCTCAAACGCCTTGCCAACATTGACCTCCAGATCCATTCCGCCCAGGTACTCTCGTCACCCTCCATCCATGCCGATGCTTCTAGATTCTTCCGGAACTGCCTTTCCCGTTTCCTTTTTCCCCCACTCTTTCTAGCTATTAGCGTTGGAAACATTTTCAATTAACTTTGGACTGTTTCAATTCCTAATTTAAAATGTATAAAATTAAGTTGAAAATTCTGATTCCTTTTTCAAGACATCAGAAGCTTCTTTAAAATTTTGTTTTTGATTTTCCTATTATCGGTTTAGCTGTAAATCTGACTAAGTTATGCAAATATGTTTTTGATCGGTAACTAAGTATGCAAATATACGAATATGCGTGTCTTCAGGAAGAATTTATGCTAAGCAATGTTCTTAGTATTCTGTTCGCAATACTTATAAAAAAAAAGTATTCTGTTCACAATACTAAGTTTTATACGTGTTTGCGTGTGTGTGCTCGTATGAAAGTGTGCCCGCTTGTGATTCCTTCAGAAGCAGAAGCAACAAGAAAAAGAAAAATAAAAAAGAAAAAAAGGTGTAAGCTAAGCGATACAGGTTAAAATTGGTAAGTAATGATACACATTCCAACTTATGAAAAAAAAAGTACTGATACACATTCCACCTTTTTACAACTCTTTTTATAACTCTGTTTTAATTGGATGGAATTTATGTAAAATTTAAAATTCAAAGATTTTTTCTTTTTTTAGTATTTTTGATTAAGCATGTTGGTTGGCTGCAAAAAAGTTGATATTTTATAGTAGATGTATGGTGAAGCTGTCTTTAATAAAACCAAAAAAAGAACAAGAAAAAAGAGGAGCAGGAAGAATATATCTTGCTAAAAGGATGAGTGAGAAATGACAGTTTATGGCTTAGGTGACGGAGGCAACGGACTTTGCTGAGTTAACAAACGCGGAGCCATGGCTTTCGTCCACCAGGTTGGTTGTGAAGCCTGACATGTTGTTCGGGAAGCGTGGAAAGAGTGGCTTGGTGGCACTGAACTTGGATTTAGCTCAAGTTGCTGAGTTTGTTAAAGCTCGCCTTGGTGTTCAGGTAATGGGCAAGGCACAGTTGTTATAATCTTCTTTAGATTTGTATAATTTTCACTTTGGTGATTTGGGTATTGGTCCTTTTTAGGTTGAGATGGGTGGTTGCAAGGCACCAATAACTACGTTCATTGTTGAGCCATTTGTTCCCCATGACCAAGAGTATTACCTTTCGATAGTCTCTGAACGGCTTGGATGCACCATTAGCTTTTCAGAATGTGGGGGTATTGAAATTGAAGAGAACTGGGATAAAGTATGGCCATACAGTTCATTGATACTCTCTCTCTCTCTCTCTATATATATATATATATATAGATCTGTGGTTGGATTGTTTGTATCTTAAAGTTTGGCATGAATTTGATTTATACAGGTTAAGACCATATACCTTCCAAGTGAGAAGCCTTTGACATTGGAGGCCTGTGCTCCATTGATTGCTACACTACCCTTGGAGGTGAGTTTATGTTATTCTTTTATGTTTTATTGTTTATTTTCCAATTGGGATGACTTCTATAACTTTTTGCAAAGGCTGATACATTGAAGATGTGTAATCTGTGAGACGTCATTAAGCTGTTCTACTTCAAAATGCACTGATTTATAGGGTAGCCCAAGTTGACCGGTTGATAGCTTTCCTGTGTCTGCTTGTTGCATTTAATGCCCTTGATGCTATTTACTCTTCCTCATTTTCAAATTTCTCAGGCTCAAAATTTTTCAGTTTCCTGCTTATTTATTATTGGTTTCATTCTTTTTTGGTATTGGAATATATCTGGCATGTGCTGATTCTACTTCTATTTCACTTAGGTTCGGGGAAAAATAACTAACTTTGTAATGGGTGTGTTTAATGTATTCCAAGGTATGCAATGTCTAAAGACCGAAACTGCTTGTGCTTTTACTTCATTGTCAAGAAAGAGGAGATTTGTCCTTTTTTATTCAAGCTTTTGGTCATCACTTTTCTCTGACTGGGATATCTTCTTAATGCTGCTGTTGTTCAATTCTAACATTTTTATTTTCTTCTCATAGATCTTGACTTCAGTTTCATCGAGATGAATCCATTCACATTGGTGAATGGGGAGCCATATCCCTTGGATATGAGGGGTGAATTGGATGACACTGCTGCATTTAAGAATTTCAAGAAGTATACATTTCTTTATGTCTATTTTTGGAGGCTTGCTTAATTGACATCAGAACTGCACGCTAAATGCATTTGGAAGAATGTTTTGTCTCATGGATATATTTTGTCTATTCAGGTGGGGTAGCATTGAGTTTCCTCTGCCTTTTGGGAGAGTCATGAGTCCTACAGAAAGCTTCGTTCATTCACTGGATGAAAAGGTAATTGCATTTTTGTATCACTTATTTATATTTACTATTCATCAAGTCTTTAGGCTTGATATTGAGTTCAATCATGGGATCTGGAATCTGCTATTCAACAGTATAAAATAAAAAAATTTAAGTCATATTCTTCTGTTGACGTTGCAGACAAGTGCATCTTTGAAATTCACAGTGTTGAATCCAAAAGGACGCATCTGGACAATGGTAGCTGGAGGTGGTGCAAGTGTTATATATGCCGACACTGTAAGAAACCCAATATGATCATTCGCTATAGTGCATCTGCCATTCTCATGAATCACGTCATGACCACATCTTTGCTGAAAGTTTTAGTTATGCGGCACCCTTTACCAAGGACTGCGGGATGCTTTGCTTCTTCTGTGACTTACTTTTTCCTCGTGTTCAACTAGGTTGGAGATTTGGGATATGCACAGGAGCTTGGTAACTATGCAGAATATAGTGGAGCCCCAAATGAGGAAGAGGTGTTGCAATATGCCAGAGTTGTTATTGACGTAAGAAAATATTTATGTTTATTTCAGAACTTCAACTGCTCTTCATGTCTTCATTTGTTCTGAATCGATGTATTCTTAATGGTCTTGCAGTGTGCTACTGCAGACCCCGATGGTCGTAAGAGGGCCCTTCTTATTGGAGGGGGTATTGCTAACTTCACTGATGTTGCTGCTACTTTCAATGGCATAATTCGAGCTCTTAAGGAAAAGGTGTTCTAGTTGAATTTATACAAAAAACTCTTAATGTTGTTTTCTCACCAATTAATTCTCTATTCTGTGTCTCTGTGTGACAGGAATCCAAATTAAAAGCAGCAAGAATGAACATCTATGTTCGAAGAGGTGGTCCAAACTATCAAACTGGTTTGGCAAAGATGCGCACTTTGGGAGAGGAACTTGGCATACCAATTGAGGTATGCAATGAGTCAATGACTATTTTATGGAAGAGAAAAGATATTTACAACCGTGAATTGTGCAACCGCTGTGTAATTGTTTTGAAAAAATGAATAAAATATGAAACCCACATGAAAAAAATTAATTTTTTAATAGTGGATCCAATTCTTTTTCAAAACAATTACGCGATGTTTACGTATTTCACGTTTGTATGTAGAATTACTTTTTATGAAAACCATGTGTAAAAAATCAAAAGTTGCAGTGATACTGTAGATAATTTCAGATCAATTTTGCCTGGATTTATGACTCCCCCCCCCCCCAAAAAAAAAAAAACCAAGTTTCAAGGATTGAAATAGGGAAAACCTCTATGGTTCTTGGTGGATGAAGGTGGATGAACTGTATTGATTTTTTATTTTTTATTTTTTATTTTTCACATAGGTTTTCGGGCCAGAGGCAACTATGACCGGAATCTGCAAACAGGCAATTGATTGCATAATGGCTGCGGCATAGTTTGACAATTATTTTAGCTCATCCGTCAGCGTGAGTTGCAAAATAATTTGGTGCGGGGGGTGTGATGAATGAACAGCATCGGGCTGGCAAGAGATGGAGTGGATCGGATTGTTGTAAACTCTAAAACCAACAGTTTTTGTCTTGTTTTGCTTTTTCTTTTCTTTATCTCTTCTGATCTTAACTTCGAGTTAGCATGACATTGTTGTTTTGACCCTTATCGAAAGCCCCACTGTGCAAAGAAAGATCCAATCGATTGGTTTCCCTCAACTGAAGTCAATGAAAACCTGCAATAGTACAAGTGATGGTAATTTGATTATTTGAGGCCGCAAAAAACATGTCTTAAAAGAAAATGTTTTAATATTATTATATAATTTCATTTTCGGCGGAGAGCATCTTAACAGCTTCCTATGAATTTAAAATTTCTTTTAACTCATCTCATCATTATAATTTTTTTAAATTTTTATACAAAATATAATAAATAATTCAATTTTTTCAAATTTTAAAACAATAATAATATTTACAATAATATTTTAAAAATATTTTAATCAATCCATCTAAAATCATTTTAATTCATTTTTGAATCCAAACGGGCTTGGCACATTAGTATCATTATCTTTTAGAAAAATGATAAACACAAGACTTTTGGTAACATATTTTACAATCATATTTTAAAACAAGGCATATTATTGTAAAATAACATATAAAAATAATACAATTTTACAAAATTACCCTCGTTTTACATCATGATGTGTTGTGAAAAGTATTCTGTGTATCATTACTCTACTTTTTCTTGCAGCTTGTTCTGCAATCTCAACACCGAACATTTTTGTTTGATTGGTAATTACATTTGTTTACATAGCACCCAACCTATTTATTGACTGATTGAGAACCGCGTGGCAAGTGTTTACTTTTCAGACACCAAGACGACCATCCTCCAATTAAATCCGGCCCATTTAAAACCTTTGAAAGTCTGAAATCTGGTAATATATGTACTCAACTTTCTCAAATGGTTTTTCCTTATTTTGCCATCGGTGAAGCTAAAAAAATAAAAATAAAAAAAATAAGATTTAAAGTTTAAACCTACAGGACTATAATCGAGTTGAGAGAAGTCGGTTTTTGGCTTACCGACCTTGGCTTGAATTCAAAAAATTCGAGCTCCAACTCGAGCCCGGGTTCAAGATTTTTATTTGAATTCGACTCGAATTGTTTATTTATTTATTGAATAAGATTTACTAATTAATCATTTAGATAATATATAAATAAAAATCTAATATTGAATTTTTTCAACTAACAAGTAGAATCTCTATTAAATTATAAAAATTTTTAAATTTTTTACATAATTAATATGTAACTAGTTGATATTTATCAATAATAATAATATATTATATGCCCACATAAATATATGAATGAGTTTTAATCGAGTCGACTCAGGCATAAATGAGCGAGCCTTAACTAGTTTTAGCTTAATCGAGTCGATTTTAGTCGAATATGTGTTATTTACTAATTGAGTGGGTATTTCCTTTCATAGGCGAGTTTTTTTATTTTTTTTATTTTTTGTCACGAGTCGAGTTCTATTCGAATATAAACAGGTGAGTATCGAGCAGATTATCGAACTGAATGATTCATTTACAGCCCAACAGGAGGAAGGGAGGGAGGCCGGCCAACTTCTGGGACTGTTCAAACAAAGACAGCTTAAATTTTGATACCATTTGGTCATTTATATATATACGTGCCCTTAATTTGGCCATGCATGCTATTAAAGCGCTGTCTACTGCAAGGCATATTAACTTCACCAGAGGGGTGACTTTTTAAGTAAATTGAAATGGTGATTTTCAATGGGTTCTAATATAGAAAGAAATGCTACCATGGTCATGGGAAGACGGCCTAACTTTCCATCCATCCATATGTCACGCTGTTTCCTGGTTGTCCCCAGGCAGTACTGGCAAGAGTGGATGTTACCTCGATCCTTTGTAAATTACTTTGCTTACAAGTCATTCATTTCATATAAATATAAATATATATATATATATATGTATATATATAAATGGCTGTCGTCCTACGTACCATGTCTCACCAAACTTTCATTAATATATCTGGTTTAAACGTCATAAGACACATACAAGAGCGCCCCATCTAGCTGAAAAATGGAGACAAAAATACTGAAGACTTATCACTGAACTCGCTTGTTGATTATAAGAAAGATATAAAACCAATTAAATTTCTGTTAGAGGCCTCGACCGACTCTAACATGAGTAAAAACTTGATTGATAAATTGACAGAAATAATTTTTTGGAAAGACTTCAAATATTTCTCACGGCCCTGGGGAAAGGGGAGAGGAAAAGCTAGTGCTTGCACCATTAAGGAATTTCCCCAAATTTAACACTTAACACTCTGTATAATATTGTTGCGTATTTTAGAATTTTCGTCCTGAACGTTATGATCCATCCTCGTTGTCAGTTAACATATTTTGCAAGTCAAAGAAGATATGCAATACCACCCACTCAGAATGAATAGCTTATAGATGTACAATAATATATAAAAGATGAAGCATATACTATATATATATATATATATATATAAGAAACTGTACGTGGGAGAGTGAGCCAGTGAAGAAGGTTTCCTCTTACCTAGCTTTGAACTGCTCAAACTTGGACAGCTTCAAGCTTCTCTGCTATGCAATACGCGCTAATTTGGTTTACAAAGTAAAACCGGCCAGCCTCAAGCTGTACTAGTTCTCCTTTTTCTCTATAAATGGCTCAATCATGCCCTCCATCTCCATCATTCCCTTGTCATTATTCTTGCTGCTCACAGTTTACTCCATTCTCTTTCACAGTTCTGTGACTCCTTCATTCTCTGATCATTACAATAACGAGGTTTCTGGGTTGCAAAGTAAAAATATGGCAACCATCAAGATTTTCATGGTTTTCTTTCTAACCATCATGTGTACTATGGTCTCAGTATCGTTGGCATCGCTCAAAGTGGGCTTCTATCATTCAACTTGTTATTCTGCAGAGTCAATTGTGAGGAAAGCTGTAAACAAAGCCGTGTCACAGAACCCTGGCCTAGCTGCTGGCCTCATCAGAATGCATTTTCACGACTGTTTCGTCAGGGTATGCTCTTTGCAACCCATTAACTTTGTTAATTAGGTTCTTTTTTCTGTGGTGTTAAACTTCGTTGCACGTTGCAAGTTTCGCAAATTCATCTTCAAGAGAAAAATTGAGTCAAGCAACATTTGCAGAAGGAATTTATGGCAATAGATGTCTTAAGTACTCATGTTAATCATATTCACTCACCTATCAATAATTACAGGGTTGTGACGGCTCCATCCTACTTGATTCAACCCCTGGGAGTCCATCAGAGAAGGAACATCCAGCCAACAATCCAAGCTTAAGAGGCTTCGAAGTGATCGATGAAGCAAAGGCTGAACTTGAAGCTCAATGCCCACAAACTGTCTCATGCGCAGACGTTCTAGCATTTGCTGCCCGTGACAGCGCCTACAAAGTTGGAGGCATAAGTTATAAAGTGCCATCAGGACGACGCGATGGCAGGGTATCACTTAGCGACGAGCCTTCCCAAAACCTGCCGCCACCTTCCCTCAATGCGATGCAACTCCAAGAAAATTTTGCAAGAAAAGGCCTGAGTCTTGATGAAATGGTGACACTTTCTGGGGCACATTCTATAGGCGTGTCTCATTGTTCTTCCTTCTCAACTCGTTTATACTCTTTCAATGCAACACATCCACAAGACCCTTCAATGGACCCCATATTTGCTAGAAATCTGAAAAGAAAGTGTCCCCGACCACCTCAAAATGGTGGAAATGTCAATGATCCAACCGTGCCACTCGATGTTCTTACACCAAACAGGCTTGATAATAAATACTACACAGATTTGAAGAACCGCCGGGGCATATTGACGTCTGATCAAACTCTTCTGAGCAGCACTTCCACTGCGGGTATTGTGAAGAACAATGCAAGGCATGGTGCAGCATGGGCTTACAAGTTTGCCGCAGCCATGGTAAAAATGGGTTCTATTGAGGTTCTCACAGGAAGCCAGGGTGAGATCAGGAAGAACTGTAGGGTTGTTAACTAAATTATTTAGGGCTTTTCTTCAATGTTATTCAAGTGTAAATTAATTCTTTTGAAGTTTAAAACCCAATAATCTTAAAGAAAATTCGGTTGATCTAAAAAGTAGAGTGATATATATCTTTATATATATATAGGAGTAAGACATGATCGATGTTTGTTTCGGCCCCCGTTTGCAAGGAGTGATCCATATTGTAATCGATTGCTTTCACTCAACCGAGTTCAATGAAGTGTTATGTGCATGTTACAATTTTGTTTTAAATAGAGGGCTTTTTTTTACTAGTGATTGAATTAAAGTTGTCTAGAAAATGATTAGCACCAAGACTTTTAGTTAAGAGTAGTTTTGATAATGATTATATAAAAAAATATATTTTGCAATTCGCAAGCAGTTATTGTCATTTTCTTTATTTGCAGTTCTAATCTATTAATTGACACTAATTGACCTTCTTAACTATATGCTGAAGTTTGATCATTTATACCCTTGTTTAATATCTGATCATCATTGAGCTCAAAACAAGAAAAAAACAAATGTGGCAAAGTAAGTTGGGTTATAAGTTTCCAGTTTAATAATTAATAATTAGGTCCTATTTGGATACAGAAATAGTTTCATTTCATCTTATCTCATCATTATAATTTTTTCAAATTTTTATATAAAATATATATAATAAACAATTCAACTTTTTTAAATTTTAAAATAATAATAATATTAAAAAATAATATTCTAATAATATTTTATTTAATTTCTAATTTTTATGATCTAAAATCATCTTATTTTATCTCACTATCCAATCATAACTTAGCGTGTGCTGTAAGTTAAATTGGGGGTTTAAAAAAAAAAAAAAAAAGCTTCAATATAGGTACTACATGATATTAAAAAAAAGGAAAATGATTTACCCACAACACTTTGTACAACATATTGTACAACAGTGTTATAAAGTGAGGGTATTTTTATAAATCATCTTATAAAAGTAACAATATTTTACAAAAATACCCCTACTTTATAACACTATTGTACAATATGTTGTACAAAGTGTTGTGGGTCTATCAGTACTCTAAAAAAAAAAAGTGAGAAGAAACAAACGATGCATGGATTGGTGACACGTGTCAGCTTGTTCACAAATCCCACAGACATCTAACGCCGATTTTTGTTGTATTGGTAATTATTACGATTATTTATTCTGTACCGAACATATTTGTTGATTATTGAGAAGGACGTGGCGGTATACGATGACTATTCAGCGCGCATTAATATAATATATTATTACTATCGTATAATTACATTTAATCCCTTTGAAAGTCAAGAAAAAAACCAATACCCTTTCAAACTTTAGTTTAGACTGCTTCCAATATTTTCTCTGCTTTGCAGCAGCTGATGATCATGCACACACAAATATATATATATATATAAAATAAGTTTTGATTTAATTACAAGAGTACTTGAATTTTAAATAAAAATATTCCACATATTAATTTTGAATTTCAAGTAGAACTAATGTTAAATACAATATTAGAATGTACAAGTCTTGTATATTTTTTTTAAAAAATAATTAGAATCTATTATTAAAAAAATAATTTTTGTATGTGGATTTCGATTTTTTTTTTTTTTAAAGAAAAAAATACTTGAAACTTATATATTTTACAACCGCAAATATAATTTCTCTTAAAGAATATAAATAATATCAGAATTTGACAAAGAGGCTTTTTGAACATATTTGAAAGTCATACAATAATTATTGTTTGAATACGTCTTTTGCTTAAAGGAGGATATAAAGTTATAGACAGATCAGAATTAATTCAAATCAGGGAATTAGGTGGCCAAGGGACCTGGGAATTACTGAACAGGGAATAATATATGACTATATATGGAAGTGTTCAAACTTCAGACGGCTTCAAGCCTCTCTATCACTACGGAATTGTTCAAACTGAGACAGCTTCAAGCTTCTCTGCTTCATTATTTGCAGCGGCTCTATGATAACACGTTTCGCCTGGTTTACAAAGTACAGCCGTTCATAAC
This sequence comes from Pterocarya stenoptera, assembly GCA_003123785.1. Lineage (NCBI taxonomy): Eukaryota > Viridiplantae > Streptophyta > Magnoliopsida > Fagales > Juglandaceae > Pterocarya > Pterocarya stenoptera. The sequence goes on from QEOT01123991.1 coordinate 56,981, forward strand.
AATGTCATCAATCTCCATCTTCACCTTTTCTCTGCCTATAAATACACATAGTATCAACTATTCCCATCCAATATCTCAACCAGTACTTCATTTCACCATCTCTCTCTTAGTAAAACTCTTGCTTTGTTCCAATATATTCCCAGCTTGTTTGTTGCTCTTTAATATTGTCTCCGAAAAAGATGAGGTCCTTTGGTTGCACGGTGAATATGCCAACCCTTTACTTTTTCTTGATTTTCTTTCTTACTATGTCTACTATGGCCTCAGTCTCGTTGGCATCCCTCAAAGTGGGCTTTTATAGGACAAGTTGTCCTACTGCTGAAGTAATTGTGAAGAAAGCTGTGAACAAAGCCGTGTCAAGAAATCCTGGCATAGCTGCAGGCCTCATTAGAATGCATTTCCATGACTGTTTTGTTAGGGTATGTTTGTTTCTTCTTTTCTCAAAGTACTGAATCTCATATATTTTAAAAGCAAAACCATATCGTGATATGATCCGCTTATATAATTTAATTCACGTTAAATATTTCAGGGCTGTGATGCTTCCGTTCTACTAGATTCAACACCTGGAAATCCAGCAGAGAAAGAAAATAGAGCCAACAATCCAAGCTTGCGAGGCTTTGAAGTGATTTACGAGGCAAAGTCGGAAATTGAATCTCAATGCCCTCAAACCGTGTCGTGTGCAGACATTGTAGCCTTTGCTGCTCGTGACAGTTCCTATAAAGTGGGTGGTATAAATTATGCGGTGCCATCAGGACGTCGTGATGGCAGAGTATCTTTGAAGGATGAGCCTTCCCAAAACCTGCCGCCGCCTTCCCTCAATGCCATGCAACTCCAAGAAAATTTTGCAAGAAAAGGCCTGAGTCTTGATGAAATGGTGACACTTTCTGGGGCACATTCTCTAGGCGTGTCTCATTGTTCTTCCTTCTCAACTCGTTTATACTCTTTCAATGCAACACATCCACAAGACCCTTCAATGGACCCCATATTTGCTAGAAATCTGAAAAGAAAGTGTCCCCGACCACCTCAAAATGCTGGCCGAAATGTCAATGATCCAACGGTGCCACTCGATGTTCTTACACCAAACAGGCTTGATAATAATTACTACACAAATTTGAAGAACCGCCGAGGCATATTGACTTCTGATCAAACTCTTCTGAGCAGCACTTCCACTGCGGGTATTGTGAAGAACAATGTAAGGAATGATGCAGCTTGGGCCAACAAGTTTGCTGCAGCTATGGTGAAAATGGGTTACATCGATGTTCTCACAGGAAGACAGGGTGAGGTCAGGAAGGACTGTAGGTTTGTTAACTAGATCAAAGATCTGAAGTTCAATGCATGGCATCTGTATGCATGTATGCAATTCTTTCAATTCTTTATTCATTTTCCATCAATTCTTTCATTTTCAATTCAAGTGTAAATCTGCTTAATTTATAAAAGTTTCTGGATTTTGATTATCGTAATGATGTGATTCTTTCCAAAAATAAACAAAATAATTTCTTACTTGTGAGTTGTATATGCGCCTCCAAGGCACTCTGCATAAGCATAATCACTTGTGTGCAAGTCTTCAAATTTTTGTTTGCACTCTAGAATTCTTATGATGATCAAGAGGAAGGAAGAAGCAGTATATTAAGACTAGAGTCCGAAATGAGGAAAGCATTTCTTACTTTCTCAGTATATTCATTAAATGAACTTATTGTCATTTTTATATACATGAGAAATAATAAGCAGGAAAAAACAGTTTAAAATAATAAACTGACTAACTAATTCTAATACCCTCCCCTCAAGCTGGAGNATTGTCCTTTTTATATACATGAGAAATAATAAGCAGGAAAAAACAGTTTAAAATAATAAACTGACTAACTAATTCTAATACCCTCCCCTCAAGCTGGAGCATGAATGTCAATGATGCCCAGCTTGGAAATCAGAGAAGAAAACAAAGAAAAACCAAGTGGCTTTGTGAAACAATCAGCTAGCTGATGATGAGATGAAACATGAAATGGTTTGATAATTCCAGCTTGAATCTTGTCACGGATGAAATGGCAGTCGATCTCTATATGTTTCGTGCGTTCGTGAAAAACTGGGTTCGAGGCAATGTGAATAGCAGCCTTGTTGTCACAGTACAAAGCAGCAGCTTGAGAAGAAGAAACTTGTAAATCATGAAGCAATGAAATAAGCCAAACTACTTCAGAAACAGCAGTAGCCATAACTCTATACTCTGCCTCGGCTGATGATCTTGAGATTGTTGGTTGTTTCTTTGACTTCCATGAAACAAGAGAGCTACCAAGGAAGATGCAAAAACCAGTAACGGATCTTCTGGTGTCACTACATGCAGCCCAATCAGAATCAGCAAAAATATTTAAATGAAGAGTAGAAGTGGAAGGAAAAAACAACCCTTGACCAGGTGAGGCTTTGAGATATTGAAGTACTCGATAAGTAGCATGTAGATGGGGCTGCCAAGGAGAGTCCATAAATTGGCTGAGTGTATGGACTGCAAAAGTGATATCTGGTCTGGTTATTGTAAGATAAAGCAGCCTACCCACCAAACGTCTGTAAGCTGTAGGATCATCTACAAGTGGCCCTTCGGATCGAGTGAGCTTGAGATTTTGTTCCATGGGAGTATTGACAGGTTTGGAACCCAAATAACCACTGTCTGAAAGTATTTCCAGAGCATATTTTCTCTGAGAAAGAGAAATTCCAGTATTGTTTCTAGCAACTTCCAGTCCCAAAAAATACTTTAAAGATCCAAGATCTTTAAGTTTAAATTTCTGATCCAGAAAGGTCTTGAAGGAATTAACAGATTCTATATCATTGCTTGCAATGAGAATATCATCAACATATACCAATAAAGCAATAAAAATAGAACCTTGAGATCGAGTAAAGAGAGAGTAATCAGCCTTTGACTGTACAAAACCATGTTCAATAATGGTGAAAGAGAATTTAGCAAACCATTGCCTTGATGCCTGTTTCAAGCCATATAATGACTTATTGAGTTGACAAACTCTAGTATCTCCTTTATCACCAAAACCTAGAGGCTTGGACATATACACTTCTTCTAACAAATCCCCATGGAGAAAGGCATTGTTGACATCTAATTGAATTAGATGCCAACCTTTAGCTGCAGCTATAGCTAAAAGGCACTTGACAGTGACCATCTTAGCAACTGGGCAGAAGGTGTCAAAGTAATCAACACCTTCCTGTTGGTTGAATCCATTGGCAACTAGCCTTGCCTTATACCTCTCAAGAGTTCCATCAGATCTAAGTTTTACTTTATAGACCCATTTGCATCCAATTGTACTTTTTTCAGGAGGAAGAGTGGTTAAAGTCCATGTATTATTGTGTTCCAATGCTGCAATTTCCTCAGCCATAGCAAGTCTCCAATGACGAAATTTGACAGCTTGATGATAATATTGAGGTTCAACATTGGTGGAAAGGGCTAAAGTAAAAGCTTTGTGTTTATGAGACAAAAGAGAATATGAAATGGAACTGGAAAGAGGATATTGCTTACCTGATAAAGGACCAGAAACATGAACTGGAGAAGATGGGGAGCAAGCCTTTGAAGATGCCAAATGGCAATGGTAATCCTGCAAATAACCAGGTGGCCTGTGTACTCGAGAAGATTTTCTGGTTAAAGGGTTAGAGGAAGTGGGAATATGATCAGCTGGAAGACAATCAACTTGAACAGGTTCAGTTGGAACAGAAAAAGGTCTAGAAGCCTCAGGAATGGGTTGGGGAAGAACAACAGAAGATGGGCTGGAAATATGAGAAATATTTGTAGACATTGACTGGAAAGGAAAGATGTGTTCATGAAAAACAACATCTCGAGACACAAAAGTCAAATGAGAATTAAGATCATAAAGTTTATAACCTTTGATTGCATGCAGATATCCAATGAAAACACATCTATGAGCTCGAGGAGAGAATTTGGATCTATTTTGAGCAAGAGTAGAGGCATAACAAAGTGATCCAAATACTTTAAGATGATCATAAGTGGGTGGTTTGTTAAAGAGCAATTCATAGGGAGTTTTATTGTTCAACAGAGGAGAAGGAATTCTGTTGATCAAATATACTGCAGTAAGTATACAATCAGACCAAAAAATTAAGGGAAGATTGGACTGAAAAAGAAGAGCACGAGCAACATTAAGGATGTGCTGGTGCTTTCTTTCAACAACTGAATTTTGTTGAGGAGTGGCTACACAAGATAACTGATGCAAGATTCCTTTGGTGGAAAAAAAATGATGCATAGCAAACTCACTGCCATTATCAGTACGAATGATTTTAATTCTAGAATTGAATTGATTTTCAACCATAGCAGTAAAATGTTGTAGTAGAACTCGAGCATCAGATTTGGATTTTAACAAGTAAACCCAAGTGCTACGAGAATAATCATCTACTATGGTTAGAAAATACTTGAAACCATCTATAGATTGAGACTGAAATGGCCCCCAAATATCACAGTGTATAAGCTCAAAAGGAGAAGTAGAATTATTCTGACTATTAGAAGGGAAAGGTAACCTCTTATGTTTAGCAAGAGGACAAACATTACATGGCAGAAGATTGTTATCAGGAATAGAAGGAACTATATGAGATAACAATTTCATTCTAGAAAAAGATGGATGACCCAGCCTTCTATGCCAAACATCAAAATTATTAAGACTAGAGGAATGAACAGAATGTGAAAAACTAGGATCGAAAGACACAACTGGTGATTCAACAGGATAATCTGGTTGTTCCAGTAAGTATAATCCTTCTTTGGCTTTACCCTTCCCAATCATTCTCCAATGGATGAGGTCCTGAATTAAGCAAGCATCATGCAAAAATATTATACAAGAAGAAGAAGAAGTGGTGAGTTTACTGAGAGATAGAAGATTAAAGTGAAAGGATGGCACACATAATACGTTGTGTAAGACAAGAAGTGGTGACAAAATAATGGAACCAACATGAGTGACTGGGGCAGAAATACCATTAGGCATTTTGACAAACATATTATGAGCAGGTTGAGAAGATGTTAATAGAAGAGAGGAGTGAACCATATGATCCGTAGCCCCAGTGTCGATGATCCAATCAACAGAAGTAATTGATGAATTATGAATGTTCTTAATGGAAATAACAGAGTGTTGAGGAGATGAATTAGGAATTTTACCCGAGAGATGATCAAAAGAAGTAGTGGATATTACATTAGCTGTTTGTGGCGAAGAAGCAGGAGACTCGGAATGAAGAAGTGCAAGAAGCTGTTGGCACTGGTGTGGTGTGAGAGTAAAGGCAGAATTAGGTTCAGATGACGTGACTTGATGAGCTGAAGATGAAGATTTGGCTTTGGATCGATATCCAGGAGGATATCCATGCAGCTTGAAACATTTATCCACGGTATGGCCTGGAATGGCACAATGAGAGCAAACAGGTCTGTCAAGGCGATTTGGGGCTTTGCTTGCATATGGAGGTTTAACAGAAGAAGACAGAGCCACAGACTGGATGCTTGGAAGTAAAACCGATCCAATTTCACGTTGACGTTCCTCTTGAAGAACAAGAGAGAAAACCTTATTGATAGGGGGTAGTGGCTCAATAAGAAGAATCTGACCACGAACGTGAGAGTAGGAATCATTTAATCCCATCAAGAAACGCATCACGTACTCTTGTTGTTGCAGATCTACCAAGGCACGTAATCCTCCACATGAACAAACAGGTTACGGCCTATAATTCATCAATTCATCCCATAGGCCTTTCATTTGAGTGAAATACGAACTCACAGAGAGATCAGCCTGTGTGAGAGAAGCAATAGCTTTCTGGAGTTGAAAGATTCGTGGTCCATTACCTTGAGAGAACCTTTCTTTAAGATCAGACCACATTTCTTTTGCTGAATCTACGTATATCACGCTGGCAGCAATTTCTTTAGACAAAGAATTGAGGATCCAGGACAGGACCATATTATTGCATCTGGTCCAGGAGGAAAACAGTGGAGATGTGATCGGAGGTGAAGAAAATGAGCCATCGATGAAGCCAACCTTATTTTTGGCAGTCAAGGCCATGAGCATGGACCTACGCCATGTGTGGTAGTTGTTGCCCGTAAGAACTTGAGTGACAAGCAAAGAACCTGGACTATCTCCATGATGAAGATAATAAGGGTTTGAAGCATCCTCAGGAAGAGACGAAGAAGAAACAGACGAAGACGAAGCCATGTTAAAGTGCGGATGAAGAAAAAACTACTGATACCATATTAAGACTAGAGTCCGAAATGAGGAAAGCATTTCTTACTTTCTCAGTATATTCATTAAATGAACTTATTGTCCTTTTTATATACATGAGAAATAATAAGCAGGAAAAAACAGTTTAAAATAATATACTGACTAACTAATTCTAATACAGTAGGATGAGATAATTATTAAGACTTTTCATGCTACCTAGCAAAGCGAAAACGACCCGGCCGCCAGAACCCTTGATCAAAAATATATTGGTAAACGTACGCACTAAACTCGTTCAAATATTGAGACTTTTCTCCCTAAGGAAATTAAGGGGAGAGAAAAGGGTACTGCATGCAACATATATATGCAAGAATTGGCCAATATCACAGCTAGCTAGACATTCCTAATTTCACATTAATACCATGTATGTATATGTTTTAGTGGGTCCAATTGTACTAAAACTTTCAAAATTAAATTTATAACATTAATTTACATGTGGAGATCATGTTTTTGTAAACATTTCTGGCCTGGGTGCAATTGCTTTTCATTTTCAAGTGCATGCATGCAACATCTATATATATAAACAATCAGCAAGACTTCTTTGGTCATACCGTTGATCACTAAATTAATAAAGAAACAAATTTAAGCTTGTTTAAGTAAATCGTACGTAGAACGTTTGGTCATTGATTAATTAAACATAACCAGTTAACTACTGCTACTGTATAGCTAGTATTAATACTATGCAAGAAAACCCAAAGCCATCATAAGTTGAAGACCAAGCAAGACCTTGGTTGGTAGGAACGATGTCGGGGCAGTGTTCTTTGATGGTGCAGGCGCCTCTGCTCCCGGCAGATCAGAGAAATGTGGGATGGGTTGGCTGATAACTTGGTGTAGACGGAAGTGAGGAACTTGGACTTGGACTTGGAGTACTTGATGGACTTGGGCTTGGAGTCGGGTTTGGAGGTTGGATGATCAGGACCCTGATGTCGACCTTCTGGCCGGCTTGGCAGTGACCCGGAAAGGAGCAAAGGTAGTAATAATGGCCAGGCTTCCACATGGTGATGGAGTCCCTGCCGCTAGTGTATAAGTTGAGTGGACTTGTTACATTGTATGACTCGAAATCCTCGCGGCTCACTTCCATTACGTCGTTGGATTTGTAATCATACCGGAAAACTGCACTCAAATATAAGAAAATTAGACGCAATAACGTTTTATCGGCGATTATATTGCTTTATGCTATAGCATCTTATATATATTAATAAGAAATTGTACTAATATATATATATATTTATTTATATAAATATATGTTTAGAATGCATAAGTCTGTGTAAGCTATTTGAAAAAAAAAAAAAAAAAAAATCCATTTTTAAAAAATAAACTTTTTCAAAAAGCTTGAACACCCGGAACATGATATTATATATGGTGGCCGTAGTCATGAATTTTTTTTTTTTTTGAATAAAACTAGCTTTCATTAACTAACTTGGAAAAAGACATACTAGTCTGGGTCTTCAGGCCCGATTACATAAACATCAGTATCAACTAATGCCGATTTGGCTAATGAGTGAGCAAGGTGATTAACCTCTCTCTTTACATGATTAACTGACCAATTAGAGAATCCTTGCAGCTTATCTTTAATGTCTTCGATCACCATTCCATAACTAGATATATTCACCATGGTCTTGGAGATGTCTTGAGTAACTCGGAGAGAGTCCCCTTCTAACATAACATTATGGTAGTCCAAGCTAAGGCAGAGATTAGTAGCCTGCAGTGCTCCTATAGCTTCAGCCAGTAAAGGGTCATGTTGAAGGCACCTATTTGTTTTTGGTGAGGCCACGATAACTCCTATACTATCCCTCAAGACTATGCCAATCCCTATTTGATCCCTGAGCTTGTCTGTAGCAATATCCCAATTGGCCTTTATGAACTCTGCAGGTGGTGGAGTCCATTCTAGTGTCTGTCTACCAGCTGCAATTTCTGTCTGGGCCACATTAGTCTTGCTTTTAGCCAACTCCTTCAATGTCATTTGAGCTTGCTTAAAAACCTCCTTTGGATGCTCGAACACTGATTGGAAAATGAGCTTGTTCCTTTTCTGCCATATCCTTTTTGGCACTATTGAGATTTCCTCTACCTTTTCCTGGTAAAAAATAGAACAAAAGTGATCAAACAGGTCCTGGAAGTTTGCCTTCCAGACTGCACATTTTTTAATCTGTTTCGAGCACATACTCCAAACATCCTTTGCAGCTGGACATAATCAAATAGCATGAATAACTGATTCTTCAACAAGGCAAATGGGGCACTTAGGAGCCTCGACTATCTTTCTCTTGAAGAGATTCAACATTGTGGGTAATCCCTCTAGGCATGCTCTCCAAACAAAGATTCTGTCTGCTGGAGGGATTTTGAGTTTCCAGAGAACAAACCAAAGTTTTCTACGCTCATTTGAAGCTGAAGCCTGGCCCTTAGCTTGAATCCTTAGATCTTTTTGGAAATGATAGGCATTTTTCACAATAAACTGACCAGTAGCTGTCCCCTTCCAAATTAACTTGTCTGGCTTGTTTGTGCA